>JBBPBX010011162.1:44463-56454 GCA_038048925.1 Garcialebias charrua | reverse complement strand
ATCACTACACTGGCTCCCAGTTCATTTCCGGATTAATTTTAAGGTTCTTTTGTTTGTATTCAAGTGTCTTCATGGTCTCGCCCCACAGTATCTGTCCGACCTTCTCCAGCCGTACATTCCTCATGCTCTCTGAGGTCAGCAGATCAGCTGCTGTTGGTCGTCCCAAAGTCCAACAGGAGGCTGAGAGGTGATCGAGCGTTCTCAGTCGCTGCTCCTAACCTGTGGAACGAGCTGCCTTTGCACGTCAGACAAACTGACTCACTTCCTGTTTTTAAATCTGCTCTGAAGACGCATTTTTTTTCTCTTTGGCTTTTAACACAGCTTGACATGTTGATTTTACTGTTTTTACGTTATTTGTTCTATAGTTTTTACTGTTTGGCGTCTTATCTGGTAGTTCATCACTTTTATGGTATTTTTTGAGTTTATAGTTTTATGCTTGTTCGTGTTAGTGTACAGCACTTTGGCCAACGGTGTTGTTTTAAAGTGCTTCATAAATAAAGTTGTATTGTAAAGTTATATACAGTATGTATGTAACCTGTCCTGAACATCTGATCTTGCAAGTAAATACCAGTTAACAATCTTCTCCTGCTGCCAAGTGTGTGGTTCTTTTTAAGTAAGATACGTGAGAATATTTTTCTCCAACACCCTCAGTTGCAAAGAACTAAATTAGTGAAAGTAACTAAAATATTCAAAATTAATCACAACAATATGACCATCAGCCAGACTTGCTCACCTATCTACAGCGATAGTTCATGTGATAAAGTTATGGTAAACCAGACGCCACAACCAGGCTCAAATCAGATCAGCTCAATAACAACAGAAAACCTGTACAGCTTACTTAACATCTGTTATTGGCACAATCCTATCATTCTTCTGTCACAGTAAACAAGGTGATGTTATCTTCAGGATCCTCTAAAGGCCAAACAAGGTACAGTAATTTGAAGGTTATTTTAAAGGCAAAGCAGCAGGATTCATGTAGCCAGTGATGGAGAAGTATTAGCAGCATATTGAACCGTTCTTACGCACAGATTTGTCCTTAAACTGTGCGTACGAGTGATTTGGGATCATTTGTGGCATTCAACAATGTTTTCGTATCCTAAGATTTTTTTCAGATACGAACAAAATGTACGTGTGGTCCGGACCTGTCGTATATTTTACGAGCAGTCGGTCCGCTGTTATCCAGATGGATTTCCATCACTAATAACTTATATTTCGTTATTTAGAAAATATTCTGAGTTTAAAAAGAATTAAATGCAACGACACAAATTTGTTAAATTAAAAGAAAGCGGCTTCAACCCCGCCCCCGCGCCCTACTCGACCACCGTGCGCCCCCGCGCGTGGTGTGGCATACGCCCCCCCACGCCGCGCCACTGTCGGCACGGGGTCCCCCCACCCCGCGCCAGTGTCGGCACGGTCCACCCACGCCGCGCCACTGTCGACCAGACACACACACACACACACACACACACACACACAGCACCGCAGAGAGAGGGGAGAAAAAAGCGAAACCAGCTTATTCATTCGTTTCATGTCATTTTTTATTTAAGCTGCCTGTTGACTGCGGGCGCACTGTCATCTGTGTTCTGAGTGTGGATCATCGCGCGTCTTGCAGTCAGTCTGCTCATCCATCTCGCAGACTGACCACCTCCTGTCCGTGCTGCGGCGAGACGTTTGTTTGAAGCCATTTTCAGATCAAACCATTTATTCTTGATTTCTGATACTGTACGACCCACGGGACACACAGTATATGCACTACAATATTAATATGAAGTTAACTGTAGTTTCGAGACATTTTAAAATGCCTCTGTTCAAAAACACATCCGACACTTGCGGGGGTGGGGTGGTGGGGGGCAGCGGTGCGCTCTTCTGAATGAGTGAAACTAAATGTAACACAGTACACTAAAATTAGAGATATTTGACCATCCGACACCTGCGGGGGGGTGGGGGGGTAGCCACAGCGCCACTGAGAGCAGATCTCCGAACGCGTGAAGTTCTCCTTTTACTTCTTGAGTTTGAATGAATGGACACTTCCTGCTGTCAGAAGGCAGGAAGCGTGGCCTTATATGGTGTTTTGAGGGGTGGAAATTATGTAAATTACCTTCACGCGAGCACGCGCAGGTGAGTAGAACAGGTGGAATTCATCACCTTTAAGCAGCCCGTTTACACGCTTTTCCTGTGGATAGAAGACTTTGTTGGTTCTGACGTGGCATGTTCGTACGAACGCTTCGTACGAACAAAAGTAGGAGAAATTTAGGATAAGAATAAGAACATTTTCGTGCATGAGGGCCATTGTTCCTCGTGCAGTCAGCCAACAACAGACCAGGGCCACAGTTCTGATAGGTGCTGCCTCTTGGTACAAAAGGTAGCATTAAGCTTAACTGGCTAACACTGTGTAGCAGTACTATACCATACCATACCAGTTTATTTATAAAGCACTTAAAAATACAGCAGCAGCCGTCCGAAGTGCTGTACAAGAATAAAAACAAGCACAAAACAATAAAAACAATCAATCTCAATCATATAAATATCGGAACATCACAAGTAAAATAATACAACATTAAAACAGAGATGTGAACTCATTCTGGTTTAAAAGCCAATGAAAACATATGTGTTTTTAAACGAGTTTTAAAAACAGATATTGATGGGGCCTGCCTGACCTTCAGTGGCAGCTCGTTCCACAATTTAGGAGCCAGAGCTGAAAATGCTCTGTCTCCTCTGGTCTTATAAAAGGTTTTTGGGACTGCTAAAAGCATCTGGTCAGCGGATCTGAGAGCACGTGATGGCACATAAAGTTGAAGCAGTTCAGACAGATAAGAGGGACTAAAACCGTTCAAAGACTTAAAAACAAACAATAAAACTTTAAAATGGATTCGAAACTGGACAGGAAGCCAATGAAGGGACATTAAAACTGGAGTGATGTGCTCACGTCTGCCTGTACCAGTCAAAAATCGTGCAGCAGCATTTTGTACCAGCTGCAACCGAGAAAGCGAGGCCTTATTTACTCCAATCAGAAGAGAGTTACAATAATCCAGGCGTGAAGTAATAAAAGCGTGGATTACGGTCTCTAAGTGGCGTCTAGAAAGGAGGGGCTTGATTTTTGACAGGCGCCTCAGATGAAAGAACGAGGATTTAACCATGCTGTTGATGTGACAGTCCAGTTTCAGGCAGGGGTCAATTTTCACTCCTAGATTTGTCACAATCGACTTTTCATATGGGGCCAAAGAGGAAAAATCAAAAGTGGTGGGACTGTCAGGAGCACTAGATCTAAAGACCATAACCTCGGTCTTTTTATCATTAAAATGAAGGAAATTAAGCGCCATCCACCCTCTAATGTCACCAAGACAGTCCAGAAGAGACTGCGTGGAGCCATTTTGTTTTACAGGAAAATAGACTTGACAGTCATCCGCATACAAATGAAACTGCACACCATGTTTTCTGAAAATAGAACCGAGTGGCAGAAGGTAAAGTGAGAAGAGCAGAGGACCAAGGATAGATCCCTGGGGTACACCCCAGGGGAGGGCAGCAGATGCAGAGGTAAAATTATCAATCTTCACACTGAAACTTCGATTTGAAAGGTAGGACCTAAACCACTGCAGAGCTGAGCCAGTGATGCCCACCCATTGCTCCAATCTGGCGATAAGAATTTCATGGTCGACTGTGTCAAAAGCAGCTGTTAAATCTAAAAGCACAAGTAAAACACAGTTTCCAGAATCCAGCGATAAAAATATATCATTAAAAACCCTTAAAAGAGCAGATTCAGTGCTATGGTAGGTTTTAAAACCAGACTGGAAGACCTCCAAAATTTTAAATTCATCCAAAAAGTCCTTCAGCTGGGTGTAAACAACTTTTTCCAATATTTTTGAAATAAAAGGTAACTTTGAAATTGGCCTAAAGTTGGACAAAGAGGTAGGATCAAGGCCAGGTTTTTTCAATAATGGCTGAACCACAGCATGTCTAAAATTGCCTGGCACCACGCTAAACATTAAGCTGCTATTGATCAAATTTAGAACAAAAGAGCCAACTGTAGAAAATACCTCCTTAAGAAAACAAGGAGGTACAACATCAAGGGGGGAACCTGATGGTTTCATACTGGTGACAATTTTCTCTAGGTAGGAGAGAGAAATAGGCTCCAGATGATCAAAAAGTGCAGGACAGGGGACCAGGACGGAAGGGTACTGATCCAAGTGCAGTGTAATATCAGATCATAGCTGTCATTAACCTTATGTAAGACACATTTAATGATGATGGACTCATCCTAATCAGGGTGAGTCAGACAGAGAGTAAATATTTTTCCTGCCACACTAACGTTCTCCCTGAGTGCGGTGACCACAGCACTCGCAACAAATGTGTGTGTTAGTTTCATTGTCCACTTCATGTCAGTGGGGACAAAACAGGTGCCTTGCAACATAAGAATCTACATTCTTTCTCAAAATCAAAGTGATATTTGTATTTTTGAGACAAATATTAAGATGTAAATTAGTATTTGACTTCATTTGATGAACCAAAACAGTTTTTATTAACTCAGTTTAACACATGAGGGTGCACCTGAGACACCAAAATAAATATCTAATGTGATATGGATCAAAGCTACACAGTACAAAAATACATGTGTTTATTAAAAAAATGCTTACTAAAAAGATTTAGTTGTTGGAGAAATAACACAAAAGTTAAAGGGCATAAGTTGCAGCAAATTATCTTTATTTCGAAAGAAATCACAGCATTAAATTATCAGAAGATATTTTGCTTGATGACAACTTAGTTGCAAAGGTCCCTCTTGCAGCACGTGGCACTTGAGATTCCGGGTTGATTTAGAAACAAGCAGTCACTTTCTTTATAGCAACCCTTGAAGTAATCGTAAACTGTGGACACAAAGACAGAAAAAGTTTAGTTCCATGCAGTTGTCTGTGATTTAAATTAGTAAAGTTAAACTAAAGAAGGTTTGGACTCACCCGGCGCGTGGAAGATGGCAGTTATACAGACATTGTTGGAGCCGGAGCAGGTCTCTATAGGGTTTGGACACCTTCTCTTACCTCCACAGTTACACCTCAAGGCTTCACCTTGGAAATTAACAAAAACGTCATACATATGACATAAAATGCATTAAAAAAATACTGTACATATTTTGACTGCTTTTTTACCAGGTTTGCACGTTTACTCACTCTGGCTGACGAGCAACAAAACCAACACAGCAAGGATCACTGGCTTCATGTTTCAGGTGTGACTGTTTTTTAACAAGTCCAGAAAAATGAGAAGGTTATGCTCTTTCAACAGATATCATTTGGAATATTTAGACATTAAAAATATAAACACATCTCACCTGGCAATCTGTGCTGCTGAAAGGTGAACTGGGAAATGTGCTGCCCAGAAGTAAACTCCTTTTATTTGAACCGGAAGATTTCCCATTATTGAGTTAAAACCACCACCTGGGTTTTTTCTCACACACAAGGTCAGAAACTGGTGCCGCTCACACAACCAGCCTACAAACTTAACACATTTTTAGATGTTTTGGATTTCAGTTAATGAGGTGTTCTCCAACAAGCTCCTCCAGGAGCTTCTTTGTTGTTTTATTAGTGATTGTGCATGCTTGGTTTTCTTGCTCATTTTTTGTTTAAGGCACTTTGTCCAGTTGTGCCAAGACTTTCTGAGTTCAACAAAAAACCAGTGTCATAAAAACATAAACCCAACCCTCATAAAATTTATTTGGCATTTAATAAATACAATAGTTTGAAAGAATTAGTATTTAATATTTGTATTTTCTTAGATAGATAACTTTACTAGTTGGCTTTTTTAATGTATGTGACTGTTTTTGTACAGTGCCCTGAGACAACTTCTGTTGTGACTTGTTGCTATACAAATAAACTCAATAAAAACGAATTAGATTTAATTACTGTACTTGCCGCTGTACACGTTGCACCACCGTAGAAGTCGCAGCAGTCCAAAAATCAGAATCAGAATATCTTTATTGACATTGCCATTGCACCAGGGCACAACACAACATGATTGAATTACGCACATTCGTCTCAAGATGGGCAGAGTGCACAAAGCCGCAGCCGGCGCCGCCACAATCTTAGATATGAAAAAAGGGGTAGATAAAATGAGGATAAGTTGTGGTATTACAAAAAAGATCTTTCACATCTTGCCTGTTTAGGCACTATATGAGAAATCAAAAAACTCTACCAGAAAGCATATTTAAGACAAGTCCATCCATCCATCCATCCATCCATCCATTCTCTTCCGCTTATCCGGGGTCGGGTCGCGGGGGTAGCAGCCTAAGTAAGGAGGCCCAGACTTCCCTCTCCCCAGCCACTTGGGCCAGCTCCTCTGGGGGAATCCCAAGGCGTTCCCAGGCCAGCCGAGAAACATAGTCCCTCCAGCATGTCCTGGGTCTTCCTCTGGGTCTCCTCCCGGTGGGACATGCCCGGAACACCTCACCAGGGAGGCGTCCAGGAGGCATCCTAACCAGATGCCCGAGCCACCTCAACTGGCTCCTCTCGATGTGGAGAAGCAGCGGCTCTACTCTGAGTCCCTCCCGGATGACTGAGCTTCTCACCCTATCTCTAAGGGAGAGTCCAGACACCCTGCAGAGAAAACTCATTTCAGCCGCTTGTATCCGAGATCTTGGTCTTTCGGTCACAACCCAAAGCTCATGACCATAGATGAGGGTGGGAACGTAGATCGACTGGTAAATTGAAAGCGCTTCAAAGTTTTAACCTAGACATACGTTGTGGTCAAAACAAGAATTCACATCTGGGGACGGACTTGGCAATCTGCCAACAGTGTACACAAGATGTACCAGCCACCCAGCCGCCGGTTGAGGTAAAACCCCCAGTAACTGAAGACCCGAATCACCACTTCTTTGATGACAATATCTGCAAAGATATGACAACATTGTACGTGGATGGATCTTCATTCCTCCGCGACAAAATCTGCAGAGCAGGTGTTGGAGGGGTCCTCCTCCAAGACCAAGAGCAGATAACTTTCAGCTACAAATTAGGATCTCAGACTTCTCAGTACGCTGAGATTGCAGGAATCCTAATAGCTCTCCAGATGGTAGTAGAACGCTCCATCAAGACGCTAGTCATCTGCACTGACTCTAACTATGCTCGTTTAAGTTTCGCTTGTCACCTCGCTGTGTGGAAACAGAACGGTTTCCTAACAAGCGACAGAAAAGTGGTCAAACACAAAGAGCTTTTCATAGCGTGTGATCACTTGGTGACATCACACGACTTACAGATCTACTGGAAGAAAGTTCCAGGACATTCAAGAGTCCCAGGCGATGACAAGCACTACAATGACATTGCAGATTCCTTAGCCAAAGAAGGAGCCGACGAAGGTCTGCTATGGTCCTTCGACCCCTCCTGGTTAATCGAGACTCTGCCAACACAACCTACTGTTGAGGTTATGGCAGTCACACATGCACAGGCCGCAGCCAGACCTGCTGTCAACGCAGTCTCTGTACGACCTGCACTGACTGACCCAGACATCATCCAACTACAGTAGTCGGATACTGCTATCAACTCCATGATACTGTACCTGACTGATCCAGACAAAAATACTCAGTCTAAAGACAAACTGGATTCCGATCCAGACCTTAAAGTCCTTTACCAGTTGCGCAAACAGTTAAAACTAATCAAAGGCATCCTAACTTTCGCTCATGGACCAACGTCCTCACCTGTGTTCGTGGTTCCCCATGACCAAAGGGGGGTGATGTTAGTTCATGCCCATGATCTCCCGTCCGCAGGACACAAAGGAGATAAAGCCATGCTGATGGCATTAAAACAAATTGCCTATTGGCCTGGAATGAAAAAGGATGTCAAGGACTACATTGAAGGGTGCGTGGTCTGCGGCCAGTTTCAGCCAACCAGACCACTTCACAGAGCACCACTGCAAAGCAGAGGCATTGCATTCCCATGGTCTGACCTCCAGATCGACTGGGTTGGACCACTCACTAAGAGCTCTAGAGGAAATAAATATTTTCTCACGGTAACCTGTGCATTTACCAAATGGGTAGAATGCCTACCAGCTCCTAACGACACAGCACAAACCACTGCTATGTTGTTAATGAATCATATATTCTCAAGGTTTGGACTTCCCCTTAGGGTGAACTCAGACCAAGGTACACACTTCACAGGTGAAGTGATGAAAGAACTGTGGAAGACGCTAGGCGTCAAGGCCAACTTTCATGTCGGCTACCACCCACAGGCTTCAGGCCAAGTAGAGAGAGCAAACAGAACTGTGGTGAGTATTTTGAAGAAATACGTGGCTGCAAACCACAAGGACTGGGACGTGAAACTCCCTCTGGTCCTCATGGCCATAAGAGCCACTCCACACACATCAACTGGCATCTCTCCCTTCGAGATGATGACCGGTCGACAAATGACTCTCCCTCTACACCTGTTGTACCAACCAGGCGACGCCGCCATGGCGACAGCCTACACTACACAACAATACATGAAAGATTTGAATGTACACCTCAGAAACACTTTTGCTTTCGCCCAGAAAAACCTGGAAAGATCCGCTGAAGGACGCAAGGCGTACTATGACCAGAAGGCCTCTCACAATGAACTCCAAGTGGGAGACAGAGTCTGGTACTATACGTTCGCCCCAGCAACCGGGAAAGGAGGGTCCGAGACCGGAACTCTCGCCCGCAAACTAATGCCCAGGTGGACTGGACCTCATCTGATAACAGACAAAGTGTCCTCAGTCGTCTACGAAATCAAAATCAGCAAAGGCCGCAAAGAGCCAATTGCTAAATGGGTACATCGAAATCAGATCAAACCTTACAAGGCGTTCAATGACTCCACAAAAGACAAAGATCTCACAAACTCACCGACTTCATGGGATAATAAGGTCGTCCAAACACAAGTTAGTAAATAAACTAATCAGGTTTAAACTACCGTATTTTCCACCCTATAAGTCGCATTGTCCAATTTGAACTTAGAAACGCTAAGTCTAACACCCACAACAAAAAACTAACCTTAACAACCGTTTAAATCCACGAGATTTAATTTGACCTCGGTTATAAAGTTGAGACCTGTTTTTCTTGTGTGTTGCTTTTTGGAATCTGACGACAAGAGTGTGTCGAAGCAGTGAAACGTTGTTTCTTTGTTGTTTAGTCATTACTGTTGTCATTATTTGAGATATTGTTTTGGTTCTGAACACTCCCAGCCAAAAAGGTTTTGTATTAACATTGGTTAATGCATGATATGGATTTAACTATGCCAACATGCAGTTCGTTTTGTTAAATCTCAATCGTTGAAGAGTCAATGTAGTTTAAAGCTACTCAAGGTACCATAAACTACACTGGTCTCACAATTTCTAAATTGAACCGATTCGATCGATTCTATTCTAGATTATCTATTCATTTTGATGAGTCTCGCCATAGACTTCAAAATTTATTAGGAATACCAAATCCTACGTCGTTCGTCTAAAAGACAACAGACATTTAGACCAAACTATATTTCCTTTTTCTATTTTAGTTTAACCTAAACTAAGTAATGAATGGAGGAATAGTTTGGAAAGAAGAGGCCTTCGTTACAGAAGCCCTCCTGAACCTTCTATAGGTATAGATCCCTATATCTAATTTTTACTGCATGATGCACCCTTACTTGGTGTTTGTAGCTGATCTAAACCATGATAGCTTACATACCAGGTGTATATAGGTAAGGCTTAATGTAAAATCCCAATCATAAGCCCACCTAAAACCACATAATTGCATGACACATAGAACCAGAGTGGCACTGACTGGAAACCAACCAGCCAACAACCTTCGATGTGGGGACCTGCAACTCCAACGTTTGGTCTTCAACCTTCATCTAAGGGCCGCCTCCTCTGCGTCAATCGAGGGATCCCCTCTACATGCTGATTATAAAAACAATTGTTGCTGATCAATCAACAAAACTAATAGTTGTGGAATTACTGCTGTGGATTTACCACTGTGATTATAAGACTTTGTTTTCCAAAGGATTACAATCTTACCGCAATGGGATTACCTACGAACAGTATGGAAGTTCCAAAAACTTTATGGGATTATAATTTTGATTTTTCTTCTTCCACTTGCTGGATTACTTCAAGATCAGAGAAAGTTCAAGGTATCCTTTTGTGTTGGACCTCATCCCCAAGGACGGGCGATGACTTCCAAAAGGGGGGAAATGTAATGGACATGACACGTCTTTTTGAACTGTTCCAGTGATGACCTTTACTGACCTTTCAGTAAACAGACATTTAGTCTTGTTTAGTTTGAATCAAACAACATATTCATTCACAAAGAGACTACAGTATTTCTATTCTTTCATTTTGTTCTAATACTAATATAATCAAAGCAATCACCTATGTTATTCATGAGCAGTGTTGTATCTTTGCAATATGTTTTATAATCACATATGTTATATGCTGGTTTATTCTGCACCAACGATGGTGTTCAAAGAACTGTGTGAAAGGTGAAGGGCCATGTCAGAGTGGCCGGCAGTTTTGTTTAGAAAATGGAGGTCAGTTAATCCGTTGTTTTCATGAGAACGGCTCCAGCACTCTCTGTCTCCTCTAAACAATTTCTCTCTGCTCTGACTCTCACCTTGAATCCTGATAACGTTAAAGTGAACTCTTTGACGTGTCTCTACATTCTCCTCTCTTCCCTTCTGACCAATCGGAAGACTGTTTTCTGGTCTCAAGACTTTAGAAAAAATGTTTGCTTCCGTGAACGTTCAGAGTTGAAATGGACAGAGACCTGAAAACCCTCTGTCTTGACCACTGATTAAGTTGGTCAAGAGCCAAAGACTGACTTATCAGCAAGAATTTATGGACGCTTCCATAAATTCAATAGAGCTAAAAAAGCTCCAAGTTCTTAATGAACTCTCTTGAGGAATGCTTTATTTTGAAAACTAACCAGGACATGCCACTGTCTATGACGAAGAAGGCAGGTGTCACAACACGTGAATCCATAAACACTCCGAGGTACAACTGGACTTCACGGACAGATGACCTGTGAGTCCAAGACTGCTTCTACAACTCTATCCACCGAGACGAACGTCCAAAGGTACAGAGTTGCTGATGTTTTCTGGATCGTGCTGTGGAGTCGGGCTGGTTCTCGTACGGAGAAGTGTCAATTCTGGTTAAACTCAAAATAGATAACTCCTTTAAACTTCCCTTTCTTCCTCATTCTTCAACCTCTCCCTCTCTCAAATTCTAAGCTGGTAACTATATTTTAAGTTAAAGAGCCACAGATAAAAAGTAATATGTCAACTCATTACTATGTCTGTTGTTGCAATTTAAATGTGCTGACGTGTTGAATTGCAAGAAAGTAAAATCTGTCAATCAAGTGTGTGGTGTTAATTTTAGTTGATTTATTTTAAATAAAAGGTAGTCTCTCCTGGCCTACCAACTAAAATCAACATCTCCTCGTCACTTAATGGCTTTATGGTTTATTTGTCCATCATAAACTGATCACAGAAATATTGGGTAAACTGAAAAAGAAAAGAATCCGTAAATTACTATTCAATCTGAATAAGTAAATAATTAAGGTAAAGGGTGTCAGTTTAATACTGACCCTCCAAAATCCTTACACCAGTTAACTGTTTGTATCTGCTCGCGTCAGCACTTTTGATGGCTGTTTTAAGAAAGTTTATGTATAAATTTATTTGCCGTTTACATAAGTCTAATAATAGAATTACTGTATTCTACTGTTGACTAATGTTAAATATAGTGCAGTGAAATATTCATCTGTGCTTTGGAGACATTGGTAAGATTGCCTCCTGAACGGTTAGGTACTTTTTCTATTGTACTTTTTATTTTATTTTATTATTTTATTTTTTTATCATGTTCGTTGTCTCTTATGTAGGTTGGACTATGAGTCTGTAATAAAGTTATCTATCTATCTATCTATCTATCTATCTATCTATCTATCTATCTATCTATCTATCTATCTATCTATCTATCTATCTATCTATCTATCTATCTATCTATCTATCTATCTATCTATCTATCTATCTATCTATC
>JBBPBX010011162.1:0-44283 GCA_038048925.1 Garcialebias charrua | reverse complement strand
TGTTTTTAAACCTTTGAAACGTTTTACTGGCATCACACCATGGCATGCGTACACTCATTCCCCCCGCCCATTATTATATTCTGACTTTTGCTTTAGTTCTTTTCTTGGCGTCATTTACGTATAAATCATATGAGATGAAAAAAACATAATTAGACAAAAACCATTGATGTATGTTCTAGTTTTATTTTATCAGTCAAAGAAAACTCACTGTAAAGAATAGAACTCTTGAATATTCTAAACAATATAGGAGCATAAATCTTTTAAAAACAAATCAAATAAATATTGAAAATTCTGAAAAACAGATTGGTGAGGACGCTGACTTGTATGTTCACAATTTCCTTCTACTAGTTTTGGTTTAATTAATTTTGCTCAAACCAGCCACTAGGGAGCACAGCCCGGGTAAATGGTGAGGGTTGTGTCAGGAATGGCATCCGATGCAAAACACTTTTGCCAAAAACATAATGCGAGTTCATCAAAGTGAAACCATACCGGATCGATCGAGGCCCGGGTTAACGACCGCCACCGGTGCTGTTGACAAACAGGGTGCCGGCGGAAATTGTGCTACTGTTAGTCGAAGACCCCGAGGAGGGAAACGTGTCAGGAGACAGAGGGAGAAGAGGAAAGTGAAGAATGTAGGACTGAGGGTTGCAACTCTAAATGTGGGGACAATGACAGGCAAAGGTAGAGAGCTGGCTGACATGATGCAGAGAAGAAAGGTAGATGTTTTATGTGTCCAAGAGACCAAGTGGAAGGGCAGCAAGGCCCGCAGCATTGGAGCAGGGTTCAAACTGTTTTACCATGGTGTGGATAGAAAGAGAAATGGAGTAGGGGTGGTCCTGAAGGAGGAGCTGGCAAAGAATGTAGTAGAGGTGAAGAGAGTGTCAGATAGGATGATGTGCTTGAAGGTAGAAGTAGAAGGTCTGATGCTAAACATTGTCAGTGGTTATGCTCCACAGTTTGGATGTGATGGGAAGGAGAAAGATATATTTTGGAAAGGTCTGGATGACGTGATAGAGAGTATTCCCAAGGAGGAAAGTGTGGTGATTGGAGCAGACCTGAATGGACATGTTGGTGAAGGAAACAGAGGGGATGAGGAAGTGATGGGTAGGTTTGGTGTCAAGGAAAGAAACCAGGAAGGACAGATGGTGGTGGATTTTGCCAAGAGAATGGAAATGGCTATAGTCAATACCTATTTCCAAAAGAGGGAGGAACATAGAGTGACCTATAAGAGTGGAGGAAGGAGTACGCAGGTCGACTACATTCTGTGTAGAAGAGGAAACCTGAGAGAGATTGGAGACTGTAAGGTTGTGGCAGGGGAGAGCATGGCCAGACAGCATCGGATGGTTGTGTGTAGAATGACTGTTGTTGTGAAGAAGAGAAAAAGAGTAAAACCAGAGAAGAAGACCAAATGGTGGAAGCTGAAGAAGGAAGAATGTTGTGAGAAATTCAGAGAGGAGCTGTTAAAGGCTCTGGGTGGTAAGAAAGAGCTTCCAAGTGACTGGACTACTACAGCAACAGCAATTAGAGAGACAGGTAGGAAGGTACTTGGTGTGTCATCTGGACAGAGAATGGATGATAAAGAAACCTGGTGGTGGAATAGTGAAGTGCAGGATGCTGTTCAAAGAAAGAGGTTAGCCCAGAAGAAATATGACAGAGAGAGGACTGAAGAGAGGAGACAGGAATAGAAGGAGATGGGACGTAGAGCAAAGAAGGAAGTAACCAAGGCAAAGCAGAGGGCATATAATAAGTTGTATGGGAGGTTGGACACTAAAGAGGGCGAGAAGGACTTGTATCGATTAGCAAGACAGAGGGATCAGGCTGGAAAGGTTGTGCAGCAGGTTAGGCTTATTAAAGATAGGAATGGTGATGTTCTAACAAGTGAGGAGAGTGTGACAGGAAGATGGAAGGAGTACTTTGAGGAGCTAATGAATGAAGAGAATGAAAGAGAAAGACGAGTAAAGGTCATAGAAACTGTGGACCAGGAAGTGGGAAAAATTAGTGAGGGTGAAGTCCGGAAAGCTCTGAAAAGAATGAAGAAGGAAGGGAAAGGCAGTAGGACCTGATGACATACCAGGGGAGGTTTGGAAATGTCTTGGAGAGATGTGAGGTTTTTGACCCAAATATTTAATTGAATATTTGAGAGTGAGAAAATGCCTGAGGAATGGAGAAGAAGTGTGCTTGTGCCCATTTTTGAGAACAAGAGTGATGTACAGAGTTGTAACAACTACAGAGTAATTAAGTTGATGAGCCACACGATGAAGATCTGGGAGAAAGTTGTGGAAGCAAGACTTACAAAAGAGGTGACTATCTGTGACCAACAGTATGGTTTCATGCCAAGAAAGAGCACCACAGATACCATATTTGCTTTGAGGATGCTGATGGAGAAGTACAGAGAGGGTCAGAAAGAACTCCATTGTATGTTTGTGGATTTAGAAAAAGCATATGACAGGGTGCCAAGAGAGGAGGTGTGGTATTGCATGAGGAAATCTGGAGTGGCAGAGAAGTATGTTAGACTGGTACAGGACATGTATGAGGACAGCAGGACAGTGGTGAGATGTGCTGTAGGAGTGACAGATAGCTTCAAGGTGGAGGTGGGATTGCATCAAGGATCGGCTCTGAGCCCCTTCTTGTTTGCTCTGGTGATGGACCGACTAACAGATGAGGTCAGGCAGGAATCCCCATGGACTATGATGTTTGCAGATGACATTGTGATCTGTGGTGAGAACAGGGAACAGGTGGAAGAGAACTTGGAGAGGTGGAGGTATGCACTTGAAAGAAGAGGAATGAAAGTCAGCCGTAGTAAGACAGAGTACATGTGTGTGAATGAGAGGGAGGCCAGTGGAACAGTGAGGCTACAAGGAGCAGAGGTCACAAAGGTGCAGGACTTCAAGTACTTGGGGTCCACTGTCCAGGAAAATGGGAAATGTGGTAAAGAGGTGAAAAAGAGAGTCCAGGCAGGATGGAGTGGATGGAGAAAAGTTTCAGGAGTGATTTGTGACAAAAAGGTGTCAGCAAAGGTCAAAGGAAAAGTTTACAAGACAGTGGTGAGACCAGCTATGTTGTATGGTCTGGAGACAGTGGCATTGACAAAAAGACAGGAGAAAGAACTGGAAGTGGCAGAAATGAAGATGCTGAGGTTCTCCTTAGGAGTGACAAGGATGGATAAGATCAGGAATGAGATCATCAGAGGTACAGCACATGTTGAACAACTGGGAGATAAAGTTAGGGAGGCCAGACTGAGATGGTTTGGACATGTCCAGAGGAGGGACAGTGGGTATATTGGTAGAAGGATGTTAGAAATGCAGCTGCCAGGAAAAAGACAAAGAGGAGATATATGGATGCAATGATGCCGGGTACCCACCTAAATTGTCAGAACGCTCCTGCCGCCCCCTTTTGGCCGCTTGTCACGGTCACACTGGGAGACACTGAGACGCGTCTGATGACGCGCACTGGGGGGAGGCAGAGGAGGGAGTCTAGCTCGTTTTCCGGGTCAGTTGTTGTGTTTTCATGCTGCTGGCAGATAAAATCAGCAGCACGTGACCCCCGTTCCTACTGGAGTGGGTTTTCTACGAGCCGAACTGCAGCTCCGACAGTCTTTGTTGAGATTAAAACGTTTTTTTATGTTTGGGGTGATCGTACGCTGGAGCGGACAGCAGCAACTGTTTAAAATGCCAAGTTTCTTACCGGAGTCTGGTTCCAATTCATGGAGGCTCGATGGGGTAAGTTTAAAAAGTCCAAAAAAAGTCCTGTTGTCGTTGTGTAATCACATAGCAGAGGCTCTCCCGATTGGTTGTTGCGATGCGTCGAGCAACGTCGAGCCGCAAAATATCAACTTTTCGATCGGTTGCTTCGGACGCGCGCGTGCGCGGAAAGGAACTGCCGCGTGCCGTCGCACCGCTTCAAACACTCAAAACGCGCCGCTTCATGATACGCCGCGCCTCGACGCGTCTCCACATAGACTTTGCATGTAAACCGGCCGCTTCCGCCGCCCGACACGGGTCCAGTGGGTAACCGGCATTAGAGAGGACATGGAGGTAGTTGGAGTGAGGACAGAGGATGCAGAGGACAGAGTGAGGTGGAAGAGGATGACTCGCTGTGGCGACCCCTGAAGAAGGAACAGCCAAAAGAAGAAGAAGAAGAAGAAGATTCTCAGCATACATTAGTCACAAAATCATTGCAGGCATCTGAAACCCATCTTAAACTTCTCAATTTAGCTTCTGTAGTTCTGGAGCAATGGAGTCGCATGTTTTGTTGATGTGTGCAACATACTGGTTTTCACCTACCAGTAACTTCACTGGGATCTAATGCAAACCTGTTATTCAGTGTAAAACCAAGTGAACATTTGTGCAAATTCTCACAACTTCTTACCTCCAGTCAGACACAATTGCAGTTCAGTGAGATATCACCGTGAGTTTTAACTGTTGTAAAGATTATTATAAAGACACTATTAAAATATCTACTTTTGTCCTTCACCAGCAGGAAGATTTGTTATACAAATTTTTCCAGTACTGTATAATTGAGTTGTTATTAAACAATTTGATTAAATCTAGCTAATTTAGATACAACTAAATAAATAAAACTTATACATATTTTATGCTATGTGTGCTTCTTTGTGTAGTTTAAGCATTGTTACACATAAAATAGCTGAACTGAGAAAGACATTCAATAAAAAAATCTATCCAAACAGTAAGGTGCACATATTCTTTCATGCAAAGCCGGACGTGTGGCATCCCCCTCTCCTGCCATGTTAAAAAAAATCCAACATCTTTGATGAAGCCTTCATATAAATACAGTGTTTCTTTGCACAATCAACAGGTTGTCACGTTGAATGCTCATATATTAATTTGAAAACCTTTTCCTTAGGAAAAAATGTTTAAACAACTTTACCATGCAAGAGAGGTAACAGGTATAAATGGCAAAATGCTCCGAGGATGTTGGAAAAAAAATACAAGTACTGCAGCCACTATTGTGGAGCATTTTGTTAAAGACACACTTCTGTAAAGCCAAGATAATGCACAAAAACATGCTTTTGCATAGAAAATGACAAAACAGGGGCTGGAGTATTAAGAGGTTAAAACAAAGCGCATATTAATCTCCAACAGAGATATTTTAAACACTGTAAAAAGTTGCATGTCAGTAACTATGTCCATAAAACATGGAGACTTCAGTCGAAGTCCAGGCACCATGACTGGTCAGTGCTCTGAGTCTGAACTCCAATGCTGGACCTTCGTGATGATGTACTTTCACTGTCCCTACTTTCCACAGGTTCTCTGTTTCCCAGTAGACAATCGAAACTGGTGCACTCTGAGGAAGAAGAGCTGCCCAGTGGGGGATTGGGTTGTAAAACTTCCAGTTGTATTGATCCTGGATCCAAAGGAGAGACAGCTGGCTTGCAGAGTAAAGCAGATGAAGAAGAAAAAAGGGGATGGGTGAAGGTGTGCGAGTCCTTCATGTGGAGGAGAGATGTATCCTGTCTCAAGGCCTCTTTTGAGGCTTGTGAAATGTTGACATGGGGATAGGAGCTGCTTGGTGGGTCCAGCAGGCTGTGTGTGGATGAACTTGTTGCAGCACCGGACAAAAGGCAAGATACTTCATCTCCATCACTGGGAGGCTGCAGGCACAAAGTGGGATGAGACTGGCTAATAGTGGAGGGACTAGCACTGAGAGGTCTGGAGTCTTCATGCCCCACATGAGGTGTTCGGCCAGGACGTTCACCAGAGTAGCATGGACTGAGAGGAGACGAGCTGGTCCACAGGGAAGTCATGCTCTCAGAGCTATGACACAGACCTAATGTAGGTGCAGAGCTTACAGAAAGACAAGAGTTAGTGGGAAGACTACAGGACCGGCGGCTCTCCGTTTGGGATTTAGCTGTTTCACTGCAGCTCCACTGGGCAGCAGCTGGGGAACGTTGGTTGTGGGCTTTGATGCTCCCAGGACTGGTATGGAGGTGGAAGGTTGGCTCTGCTGGCACGCCAGTGCTGGAGACTGTTGGAATGCAGGAGGGGAATGAGGTCTTGTGGTGATTTACAGAAATATGGGTTTGGAGGAGATTTATCATGTGGTGCAGATCCTTGGTCAGCTCTGATACTTCTTGATGTAAGGTACCCACCTGTGTAGAGTGCATAGGAGTGTTACTGGCCTTATAAACAGAAAAATATTATATCCTGCCAATAATACCCTGATGCATGCTCAATAATCCAGGTAGAAAAATCCAAAAAAGCTGAGTCTGGTCCTCTGGACATTCAAAAAACAAAACAAAACAAAGCAAAAAAACTGTAGATACGTTTCGTCTTTCGTCCGAAAGACTTCCTCATTCTGAGAAGCTGTGTTCAGCTCAGTCTTATAAATAGCACCCTCCCACAGTGGATCAACCAGTTGGCTGATGACAGCCTGAAACTTCTTTTCCACTTTCGGACGAAAGACGAAACGTATCTACAGTTTTTTTGCTTTGTTTTGCTTTGTTTTTTGAATGTCCAGAGGACCAGACTCAGCTTTTTTGGATCCTGCCAATAATCTTATTTTCTCAAAGTTAAATTGATAAAGCACATAGAGACATTGCTGAAGTTTCAAAAACATTTCCTAGTTGGGTATGATTATTTCTTTTGTGTAGATGTCATTTAGAAATAGTATTTAAAGACAAAAAAAAAATAAAAAATAAAAAATATATATATATANTATATATATATATATAAAGAAAACAGTCCACAAGCAGAGCTCAAATATCTTATTTTTCCCTTTTAGGTAGTTGAGTCAGCACTCAGGTGATCATCTGCATTGCAGAAGTGTCCTGCTGATTAATTAATAGTTACTGTAAACTGCACCTCCCTGGGGCAGTCGGAATATTTGCATCACAACAGCTTTCACTGGAAGTGCTCTCAAGTGTAAAATCTGATCGACACATGGAGAGACGCTCAGGCTGGATCAGTTTTTTATTCTGGATCAGGGGTCTGCAACCTGTGGCTCTGGAGCCACATGCGGCTCTTTGGTCCCTCTGCAGCGTCTCTTTCAAGCGCTGACCAAAACTGACATAAAAGTGAGTTTATTAATTGTTATAACAACTAAAAGGGCTAATTTTAGCAGTTTTCCTGTAATTTATTTAGCTAATATATGATTACTAGAAACATTACATGGGGTAAAACACACTCACTTTCACTTTTTGCTTCATTTCTTCAAAGTAGGCTGCATAATTTTTCTACAATAAAAAAAAAATCACATAAGAATGCATAGTTTATTGTTTTAGTTTTTAGAAACTGGGCAAAAACTACTTGTATATATTTTTTCCTTCTTTACATGGATTTCGACTTTTATTTTGTCTTAGAATGTAAAAATATCAATAAATGTTAAAAGTCATTAGATATTTTTAGTTTGATAAAATCCCCCAGAAAAGCGCCCTCCAACAAACTTAAAAGTGGTCCATGGGCCACCATTGAGAGAATCCCAGTTGTAGCAGGTAGTGGCTCCGGACATGTTTCATTTAGTGAACAAAAGGGCAGAAATGGCTCTTTTGATCGTAAAGGTTGCAGACCCCTGTTCTAGATGGAAAGCATAAGAAATGTTTAGTTTGTCTCTTTTAAAATTTCAGTGTTTTCTTTCTGAAGTTCTGAAAATTATCTCCAACGAGCTGAAATCTATCCCCTTGATTCAACAGTCCCCCAAAATTAGATTAGAAAAAAATAAATGTAGAAACAATGTAGCTACATTTTCAGTTCTATCAAATTTAATCCGAGTTAAATGAGTGTAGAGTACCTTAAGGTTTAGTTGGCTCAAGCCTTGCTTGACCTCCTGTGTCTCCAGCAGCAGAGTGGCATTAGCTTGTGTGGTCTCTGAAGAAACGAGAGAAAGGACAAATTAAACAGCCGAGTTAGCTGGAAAAACACAGTTCAGGCACATTACCCAGAAAAAAGTGGAGACAAAATTACATTATATGTAACTTCAACAGGGGGCAGCATTTTGTCATTATTCTTGATAAAAACAAAATACCGGTACACTGTATACAGTATACTGTATATATTTTTACTTTACAATAATTTAAGATAACGTGCATGTTTTACATATCTTTAAACAAACTTTGAAAGAAAACTGTATTATTAAATAAGACTGCAACCTATTATTTTATTGCACAGGACAAGGTCTACACAGCTAATAATTAAAGTGTGTAGCCCAAATCGTTGCTTTAGTAAACTTGTTGGCCCTGAACCTGCCATGGATCCCAGGATTGTTATCAGTGAACTCTGCTCTGACCTCACTCATTGAACAGGTCCTCTGACTCCTTGGACACCTGGCTGTCATTTCACTCTGCTGTGCTCTCAGATTTCCTCAGAAGGAGGCAGCACCGTCCTGTGGCATCGACTGTATGAACTTGTGAATTTACCTCTTGCCATCTGGCATCAAGATCACTCTCACAGCTGGAGGCAGTGTGTGTTACCTTGGGTGTTGCCACCTGTGCTGGTGTTAGAGATACAGCGCTCCACGCTGAAGCTGAATTTGTGCCCGGTATCTTCAGTGCCGTCAACAACCCTGACAGGAGGGAGGAGGGGAGGGATGGTAAACGGGTTGATGTAACAGTAGAGCTTTTTCAATTATCATCAGAGCCACAAGATGAGCCATGAACATGCCATGAGAGCTACTGTTGGCAGAGACTCGTGTGGGTTTTAGCTTGAAGAGAGGAGTCCAGCGTGGAGTGAGAGGGACATTTGAGCCCTCTGAACCAGCACTTACCCATATCTAGAGCTTATTGGGTGATGCATTATAAATACAGACAGATGGAGCATTAAGATAAGGTGCTTCTAGTAACAAAATACAGTAACATCTGTTGTAACATGCAATGCAAATAGATCCCATCTGCAATAATCACTTGATGCAGGTCTCTGTAGCATGGACTGAAGTGTGCATTGAAGAAAAATATATTTAAACCATTTAAAAGATAAGACTTTGGCAATTATTGTTTACTGATGTTGTGTATATATATAAAATATAGATGTATGGTTCAAAGAATTTACCTGGGATAACACAGTCAAGTCATTCTTTCTTGTAAGGAAATAAAAGTAAAACTGAATTAACATTTCTGTAAAACGTTAACGGTCATGTTGGAGTGGGTGTCAGAGAGAGAGACATAAAATAAAGCATCTAAGACTGAAAAGGGCGAATTAGCTCTGGGGTAAACTTAATGACGCAAACCAGTGTGAGATGAGAATTAAATGGACACATTTGGTAAAACACTGTTTAAAAGAAAGGGAAACATCTTTTTACTCATGCAACATTTCAAACCCTCATCTGAAATTGTAGCTAAGCTAATTATAACCGCACTGAATGTTAAATAAATATCAAACAAATTTCATTTTCACATTATACATGGAACTTGCATAAAAAAGTTATTTTCCTTGCACTTTGGATGTGCTCGTAAAGTTGAATGGACAGAAATGTTATGATACCTGGGACTAAGATCTGGTGGTGCAAAGCAGCTGATAGTTGGGATGGGCAGCTTTGAAGGCTTTTGCACGGTTACCAATTCGTTTTGGGTTGAGGCTGATGCCTGGGACCGAGCTAATCCTGGAGAACCGCGCTCTTTTTTCAACGCTGGCTGAGAAGAGGAGCTCTGTCCGAGGAAGCTGCGGCTGAGGTTTGGAGAAAGGCTGCGTCGCAGGGCACTGAACTGCCGCAGTTCATCCCCCAGCAGGTTCCCCAGGGAGGTACGTCGAACAGGACTGGTGAAGCTGGGGAGAAGGAGATTACGACGGGAGTGGGTGGCTGGAGACGGGTGAAAGGACTCATCAGAGTCATCATTCCTTGTCTCCACTATTGAGGGGAGGTTGGGTTCCTGCTAAAAAAAAAGAAGAACATGGAGTTACTAACTGTAAATTCTCCAAAAACCACAAGTCAATCCAAGATGCTACTTCATTTCTAGTGGTTGACACCGCCAGTGTGGGCATATCTGGGATATCAAATTATATAATTTGTTACAATTACAACGAATAAAACCTTTAGGCACCACTGTGACCGTTGTTGTGAAAATAAATGGGGGAAAAGACTTGGTATAATGGTACGTGGTAGGAAAAGTAGCTCAAAAGATTTAGAAGAGTTATTGACCCAGTTAGAGAAGTAACTCCTGGAACTGATCTGCTGTCTCTTCTAAATGAGTTTCAACCTGTTGGGCTTGCATTCCTACCAGACTCACCAGCAGTACCGCGTGCCCCAGGAAAACATGAGTGGTTGCCTCAAAAAGGCACATGCTGCTAAAAACTAGGTGATATTGCTTTGCAACAGCCGTGCCATAGACTTGCGGACTCTATATGATCCTATTTATAGCCCAAGTCACACAAAGGTTTTACACAGTATAGTTCTTATAACTTAATATGCACTGAACTCACGTGGGGAAGTCTGGGTGACCTGGAAATTCTGCTGAGACCCTGGAATAAAGATAAATGTATCTCATATAAATGTTTAAAAAGAACACATAATTAAAAATAAATATGGCTGCTGGAAAATCTGTTATTATTGGAATTCATTTTTTTGCTGCTGCGGCATGTTGGCAGATGGTACAGCTGTCACCTCTCAGCGAGAAAGTTGCTGGATTGAATACCGGCTGGGGGGCTTTCTGGGTGGAGTTTGAATGTTCTCTTTGTGCATATGTGGGTTTTCTCCAGGTACTCCAGTTTCCTCCCACAGTCCAAAAACATGCATGTTAGACTGATTGGTAACTCTAAATTGTCCCTAGGTGTGAGTGAGAGAATGAATGGTTGTTTGTCTCGTTTGTCTCCATGTGTCCCTGTGATGGACTGGAGACCTGTCCAGGGTGTCCCCCGCCTCTCACACAGTGACTGCTGGATATGGGCATCAGTGACCCGTGTGACCCGAAAAGGAAGAAGCAGGTAAAGATGATGGACAGATGGATTTTTGCTGTTGCTTATGAAGGTATTGTTACTACAAAAGTTGAATCACTCACTTTATATTTTTCAAACTTCTAATTGCACAGGAACCTCTGCCAAAATTAGTTCTGCTGCTGTGTGGAGGAATTAGTGCAGCACATAAACCCACTGGGTGGGCAATCAATTTGTGGAAGGTGTGAAGCCTTCCCTTGTGTGTGAAAAATTTGTTTCTTACAACATGGCTTAATGTGACAGCGCACACTGCAGAGTGCTGCTCTAGTGCCAGACAGGCTCATTAATGCAGGAAAGCATTAACATTAATCCTTTATTGAAGTAAAATACAAAGTAAAAAAAAGAAGAAAAAAAAAAAGAAAATCAGCAATGAAAGGAAATTAAACATTGCACCACTTTAGTTGGGGGGTGGGGGCTGCTGGAAAAGCCACAGGGAACAAATCATGGAGGCTGTTAAGACAACGACAAATATCCCTTAGAAGGAAAACTAACCCTGAAGCAACATGGAAATATTATCTAACCAACATGGGCTATTGGTGCCAAATGACATGACATGAACGGCATTAACAATTAAGTCTACCATATGGAAAAGTGGGTTTGCACGTCATTTGGTGCATGCACATGAAATACTGTATGTTGCTCCAAAGCATACCTTTTTACAAAGTATGCACATACCACCATTTGAATGTATTTTAATAAAGCAAGTCTTTGTGTGTATATAAGTCCAGCAAAGAAGTCAGGTCCTCTGGAGGATTTTTTTTTTTTTTGTTGAAACATTAATCTTTCATCTAAAGGACTTCATCAATCTGAGGAGCCACAACAAACTCAGTCCCACAAGCAGCACACACACATAGTGAGACAACTACGGTAGTTTGATAGTGAAAAGATGGTTTCTGGAGTTCGCCCTCTCCACTGATGAAGTCCTTTGGATGAAGGACAAAATGTTTCCAAAAACAAACAAACAAAAGAAAAGGAACCGTCCAGAGGACCTGACTTAACTTTGTTGGAAATTTTTTTTTTTAACCTGGATGATTGTGTATGAACGTTGATGTTTTGAACAACTTTGGCCATGGCTGCCTAAGAGGAGTCGACGGGGGAGAGGGCGGACTCCAAAACCCATCTTATCACCATCAAACTGGTTGGCCCACTATGCGAGTGTGCTGCTTGTGGGACTAAGTTTGTTGTGGCTCCTCAGATTGATTAAATCCTTTGGATGAAGGACAAAATGTTTTTTAAAAAAAAGAAAGAAAGAAAGAAACCGTCCAGATGAACCTGATTTAACTTTGTTGGATTTTTTAACCTGGATTATTGAGTATGAACGTTGATGTGTTTGAGTGCTCGTCTTATGTTCAGATGTAAAATGATTGGCTCTTTCAAAAGTCATCTAGTCAAGTGCAATGGTTTAACCAACTACAGTAGGAAGGCTCAATGAGCTACTGTTACAAATAAACTGTTTAGTGACAATTTGTAGTCTGGAAGGACACTGACCTAAGACATTATGACAATTTTGTCATCTCTCCTTCATTCCAGTCAAGACTTGTATGTTTATCCTATCTGGAGTTTAAATGTGTAACTTTCTGTAGGGCACAGAACTTAGAAATATTTTCAACAGGCAAAGCATTCTGATCCCTCCCCCTCAGAGCCATATATGGCTCTGCCCCCCTTGCTCTGCTGAAATTCAAATTCAAGCTCTGTTTTTATTGGCTGATTCAAATTCAAGCTCTGTTTTTATTGGCTGGTTACAAACTCTGTTTTTATTGGCTGGTTAACGGCGGGTCACTCTGTGTTTTTAGTGTTTTTATAAATGCTGATAGAGAAGCAAGGGGACTATAGTTTTTTTCAGAGATTACTTTGTCTAACACCAGTCTGTCAGTAGATAGTGACAGAGTGAAGAAATATGTTAAAAATATATTGTTAGAAAAGTTACAGACTGCACTACAAAGTTACATAGTGCAGCTTTAAAGATTGAGTTCATGCCTCTAATAGTAGTTTTCTCCATTGCTTTATTGTAATTTAACTTGTTTTTAAATACCCATCTTTATTACTTTGTCTAGTCTGATTCATGCATGTTTTGTTTTTTCCTTCACACCCCATTCTGCTCCTTAGAGCTTCCTGTGGTGTCATGTCCATAAATGCAGAAGAAAAACTTTGAATGGTTGCTGGATTCCCGGTGGTGAAATGACCTTCTTATTCGGCACAGAGTACTTAACGATTAAGTCCAAAACACACCTTCCATAAGAAGAAACACTCTAGGAATTTTTAAAAACTGTTTAAGCTGATAGTGACATTAAAAGTGATTCACAGCTAACAAGTTGAAAAAATATAATGCTAAAATAGGAATTATAGACAAGAGTGGGGAATTTCAAATGCAGATCTCAGTATGTGTTATTGATGCTATATCATTGTCAAAAGAGTGGTATCATTTCAAAACCAATTTTAGCTACTGAACAGAAATAATACTAGTTTAAAGCTCAGAATTTACTTTTTTGAATTTGTTGTTACCAATGGAAGTTGCATTGGATATTTGACTCTTTTTTTTTAAAGCCAACACACTTCAAAAAAGATGAAATGTTCCAGACTTGACAAAAAGCTCCCATTTGTTCTAAAACTTATAAAAACCAAAGCCGCCCTCTTTGAATGTCTTCAACCTTAATAGGCATTTCCACAATCTGTTTCTGACCACAAGGATTTGGATACTCATGCAACTGTGAGTGTTTTGTGAGCTTTTGGGGCCTGGTAGCCACATAACTAATCATTCTTTCATCCTGTCTGGGGGATCGCAATGCCCCGGCTACGTGCCTGATTAGAAACCCTTAGCAGATGGTGTGAATGAAGACTAGTGCTCTTGATCCGCCCAGAGAATGCTGTCTGAATCAAAGTTTAGCATTGCAAACAGCAGCTCTGATATGTGGCAGTTTTACGAAAATAATAATCTGTGGTAACAATAATCCGAGGAGAGTAAACTTTTTTTATTAGTTAGGTTACTGCTACACATACAACATTTTGTAATGTGCTGTTTGTCTGGGAGTTTTTATTATGAAGTCAAACCAAGAACAAACCATTCTGCTCTGAAGCCCACATTCATGAATCTGTTTCAAGTATCTGAGATCATGATGTCCACTAATTAGTACAACCGTCACAGTTGATTCTCCTTCTTGGTAAAACTAAATCTGTGAAAATACAAAAATTAAAACTAATGAGCAAGAATCCTTCAAATAATGAGGAAAGCCAGCAGGGACAAAAAGGAATTCTTGATGCAACAACATAAAGCTAACAAAAAATAAATTTTTGCCAAAGTATTTGGGGAGTGCTGTCACTTTTGTCAGTCACACACGACAGACATCGCAACATTAATTAGCGTTGACTGTGTGGTTAAAAGTATGCTGGAAAAATCTGCAACTAAACTTTGTCTGGCTTTTTTTGGTAACAGCCTAATTAGTTTTGTTTTAGCTGGTGGTTTCTTCACACATGACTTGCCTTGTTATTTGACCACAGAAACCCTTCAATAAATATCTAAAAAAGCTAAGTCTGGTCCTCTGGACATTCAAAAAAAAAAAAAAAAGCAAAAAAATTGTAGAAACGTTTCGTCTTTCGTCCGAAAGACTTCCTCAGTCTGAGATGCTGTATTCAGCTCAGTCTTATAAATAGCACCCTCTCACAGTGGATCAACCAGTTGGCTGATGACAGCCTGAAACCAGCTGCTCACATGATCAAGGAGGACCATCAGCCTAACGATGGATCGTTAGCACCCTGATGGTTGTTTGCTATTCACAGAGGGCTGAGTGATACTAGCAATAACAGCATTGTGAATAGCAAACAACCATCAGGGTGCTAACGATCCATCGTTAGGCTGATGGTCCTCCTTGATCATGTGAGCAGCTGGTTTCGGCTGTCATCAGCCAACTGGTTGATCCACTGTGAGAGGGTGCTATTTATAAGACTGAGCTGAATACAGCAGCTCAGACTGAGGAAGTCTTTCGGATGAAAGACGAAACGTTTCTACAATATATATATTTTTTTTTTGAATGTCCAGAGGACCAGACTTAGCTTTTTTAGATTTTTCTACCTGGATTATTGAGCATGCATCAGGGTACCTTCAATAAATAATTTGGATAAACTTTGCGTGTCTCTTTGTTTTGGACAGTTTCTTTGAAACGTTTCTCGTTTTTCATCCAAAAGACTTCATCAGTCCGAGGAGCAGAAACAAATAGTACCTTCTTATGATGGGTCAAACAGTTTGATGGTGCTCAGGTGGTTTCTGTAACCTGTCCTCTCCCATGCTAGCCTGGTTAAAACCAGACCCTTGTCCTTCACTTCGCTTCGGACTAGGGTCTGGGACTTCTCCCATAGAGAAGGATTTCTCCGGTAGATTTTTGACCGGACCAATCAGAGAACAGAAGGGGCAGAGTTTTTGGCCCCTAACCCACGCCCCCACCTGTCCCAGCGCGCAGCCAGCGAGCAGCCGCATGTTCTCATTCAAAGCATCTGCTCCGCCTCCTGCTGCATTTTCTCTCGCTGCCGATGCATATTCTGTGTTTATATGTTAATAAAACGTTCTAAAAAAATAAAATAAAACCATGGAGCGCTGGTCCAGCACACCAGAAGACCAGAAAATCTGATGGGACTCGGGCAGCCACGTTGAACCCGAGTTTAATTCTCTCGTGACAACCTGAGGCATTTCCTCATCAGCGGAGGGAGAGGAGGAGGAGGAGGGAGCGATCACTTGACTTTTGGCAAAAAAAACAAAAGAAAACTCCAGATAAGGGATTAAGAAGGGGAATTTAATACATTTGTGTCACATATAAAACAGTCCTGCATCGCTTTGCATCGCTTTGAATGAGAACATGCGGCTGCTCGCTGGCTGCGCGCTGGGACAGGTGGGGGCGTGGGTTAGGGGCCAAAAACTCAGCCCCTTCTGTTCTCTGATTGGTCCGGTCAAAAATCTACCAGAGAAATCCTTCTCTATGGGAGAAGTCCCAGACCCTAGTCCGAAGTGAAGTGAAGGACAAGGGTCTGGTTTTAACCAGGCTACTCCCACGCCCACTCGTTTGAGGTAATTAAGGTGAAAGTGGTTCAAAATATCCTGATTCATGCTCAATAATCCAAGTAGAAAAAAACTAACGAAGTTAAGTCAGGTCCTCTGGATGGTTTCTTTTTGTTGGAACATTTCGTCTTTCACCCAAAAGACTTGATCGTGAAGTGGACTTCATGAACCACTTTGGCCATGACTGCCTCAAACGAGTTGGTGGGGGAGAGGGCGGACACCAGAAACCAACTGAGCACCATCAAACTGGTTGGCCCACTATGAGAAGGTGCTAGTTATAAGTCAGAGTCGAGAGTTATAATAAATAATATAATAAATAATCAACTTTATTTGTATAGCACCTTCCTACAATGCCTTGCATTGACCAAGGTGCTTAACAGGATAAAAAGATGAATAAACTGGAACAATAAATCAATGAAAATAGAATAAGAAACAACAGCAATAAAAGAAGGCAATGGAAATAAAAAATGCTACATACTAAAATACCACAAGTAATAAAAGTTACACACTGAAAGCTTTTTTGAACAAGTGGAAATAAAAAGGCAATGGAAATAAAAAATGCTACATACTAAAATACCAAAAGTAATAAAAGTTACACACTGAAAGCTTTTTTGAACAAGTGGGTCTTCAGTCTGGTTTTGAACAGAGTCAGATCAGAGGTGGCACGCAGCTCAAGGGGGAGGCTGTTCCAGGCTTTTGGGCCGGCAACAGAAAATGACCGGTCTCCCCATTGTTTGTACCTTGAGCGAGGCACCTCCAGCAGGTGTTGACTGGCAGAGCGTAAATCTCTGCCGGGCTGATGGGCTTTCAAAAGTTCTGAGATGTACAGAGGAGCAAGTCCATTCAGAGCTTTGAAAACAAACAGGAGCAGCTTGAACTGTATCCTGAACTGAACCGGGAGCCAGTGTAGAGAGGACAGGACAGGAGTGATGTGTTCATATTTTCGTGTGTTGGTCAAAAAGCGCGCGGCAGAGTTCTGTACAAGCTGTAAACGGGAGATGGAGGATTGATTAATACCAACATACAAAGCATTACAATAATCAAGTCTGGAGGTCACAAAGGCATGGATGGCCTTCTCCAGATCACCACGGCTGAGAAATGACTTGACTTTGGAGAGCAGACGGAGCTGGAAAAAGCTGGTCTTGACAACAGAACTGATCTGTTTATCAAACTTTAAGTTGGAGTCAAGCTGCACTCCAAGATTTCTGACCACCGGGTTGAAGTGGGGGAGGGGAAAACCAACACTGGGACTGGGAAGGATGTTGCTGGTGTCATCAGGTGCACCAAATAAAATGCATTCAGTTTTATCTGTGTTTAGGTGGAGGAAGTTTTGAGAGAGCCAGTGCTTAATGTCATTTAAGCAGTTGACAAGAGTGTTTGAACTGAGTGAGGGGTTGGGAGTGACTGGCAGATAGATTTGTAAATCGTCTGCATACATGTGAAAAGACAGGTTATGACGTGCAATGATTGATCCTAATGGCAGCATGGACAGTCTGGGGCTTAACACCTCAATGTGTAACTGGCTGCTAGACTTCCTGACCGGGAGACCACAGACAGTACGAGTCGGGAGTAACACATCTAGCACCATCACATTGAACACAGGGGCCCCACAAGGATGTGTGCTGAGCCCCCTTCTATTCACCCTGCTAACACACGACTGCACACCATCATACAGCTCCAACCACTTCATCAAGTTTGCGGACGACACAACAGTGGTGGGTCTCATCAGCAACAACGATGAGACGGACTACAGGAACGAGGTGAGCCGCCTGGCCTTGTGGTGCGGACACAACAATCTCACTCTCAACGTGGAGAAGACAAAGGAGATTGTTGTGGACTTCAGGAAGAAGGATGCCCAACATGCCCCTCTGACCATCAACAGCACCGCAGTGGAGAGAGTAGACAGCACCAAGTTCCTGGGAGTGCACGTCTCAAAGGACCTGTCCTGGAGCAGGAACACTGCAGCACTGGCAAAGAAGGCTCACCAGCGTCTCTACTTTCTCCGCAAGCTGAAAAGGGCTGGAGCTTCAACCCCCATCATGAGCACCTTCTACAGAGGTGCCATAGAAAGTGTCCTGACCAGCTGCATCACTGTGTGGTTTGGTGCATGTACTGCATCCTGCCGCAAGAGCCTCCAGCGCATTGTGAGAGCAGCTGAGAAGATCGTCGGCACCTCCTTGCCCTCACTGCAGGACTTACACAGCAAACGCCTCACTCGGAAAGCCCACTGCATGGCAGGTGATCCCACACACCCACTACACAGCTGCTTCAGACTGCTGCCATCAGGGAGGAGACTGAGGAGTCTCCAGGCTCGAACCAGCAGACTGAGAGACAGCTCTGTTCATCAGGCAGTCAGGATGCTAAACACTCTGCCTGCTCTGCCCCCCCTCCCATTTGAACTGCCTTAACACTAAAACTTTCTCACACATTACCACACAACACAAAGATTTTAACACTGGACTCTGTGTCATCAAACGGGTTATTCACTAAACTCTCGGTCATGTGCTCATACAGTTTGCACTACTTCTCATACTTGCACTAATGTTTGTATTACATCACTGCCTATAATCATAATACTGTTTACATTCTCTGTTTACATTTATTAATACTGTTTACTTTTATTACTACTGCTTACATGTAATTACTACTGTTTACATTTACACTACTCTAATATCTACACCACTGCTGATACATATACAGTGTGCTCTGAACGGTCTTATTTAGGGATGCCCAATGTGCCTTACTGCATATGCCACTTTTTGCCTCTATAACAACATCAACTACTACCTCATACATATACTGTGTACATTAACTCATACGCTGCTTTGCCACTTTGCAAATGTCAATGCTAGAAACCTTTAGTTTATTTTAGTTATACTTTTTATACTCTTTTTTTATACTAGTATGCAAAAACTCAGGACAGTATTATGTTCATTAAATGTTTAATGTTTTAGTTTTAGAGTTGGTGTAAATTTTCATACTCTTATACCACTATGCAAAAAACTCAGGACAGTGTTAGTTTTACTATTTTATGCTTATGTCAATTATTATATGTTTCAGTGTTTCAATGTTTAGATGTTTACTGTTGCACCGAGGGACTGAGAGAAACGCAATTTCGGTCCTGTGTATGTCCTGTACAGTACATATTGCAGATCTGACAATAAAGTTGACTTTGACTTTGACTTTGACTAAAGAGAGAAGAGGACTGGCCCTAGAATAGATCCCTGTGGTACGCCAGAGGTCAGAGGGGTTGATGAAGAGGAGGACAGATCGCCTATCATGACAGAAAAAGTTCTCCCAGACAGGTAAGATTTGAACCACTCAAGCACAGCTCCCTGGAGGCCAACCTGCTGAGACAAGCGGTTGATTAGTACCTGATGGTCGACGGTGTCAAAAGCTGCTGAGAGGTCTAACATCACCAGCAGAGCAGGGTTTTTTGCATCCAGGGACAGAAGAATGTCATTCTGTACTTTGAGCAGTGCAGATTCAGTGCTGTGACGAGCTCGAAAACCTGACTGAAATTTTTCAAACAGGTTGTTGAGTTCTAGAAAAGATTGAAGTTGAATAAAAACAATCTTTTCTAGGACCTTTGATAGAAATGACAGATGGGAAACTGGTCTGAAATTAGAGAGAGCTGTAGGATCTAGGCCTGGTTTTTTGAGAAGAGGCCTGACCACAGCGTGTTAGACTGAGAGACCGAGTTTCAGTCTCTCAGATTGATGAAATATTTTGGATGAAAGCTGAAACGTTTCAACAAAAAGAAAGAGTCCATAGGACCTGACTTATTTTATTAACCTTTATTTAACCAGGCAAATCCCAATGAGATCATAGATCTCTTTTGCAAGGGAGGCCTGGGCCTGGGGGCAGCCTAACATGTATGTTTGTTTTTTTACTTAAATTTTTTTTAAACAAATTTGTTAGTTTTTTCTACCTGGATTACTGAGCATGAATCAGGATGTTTTGGATATCTTTGTTATGCTTTCTCAAAAACATACTTTAGGATAACACCCAGTACTATGAAGGATATTTTAACAAAAATAAATTAGTCAGATCTAATTATTCTATGCTACAATTGCACAAGCATTTTTGTGTCCTACAGATTACCATAACTGAAAATAAACTAGAAATTTATTTTTGAAGTAACCATGTTGGCATTTTGAATTCTGGTGTATGCGTAAAGTTTTGTTTGACAGACATATGTTTGGTTTAGTTTGTACATCCTGCAATGTAGCAGGTTGAATGTAAAAAAGGTAATATTTGTGGAATCTTGTAGCATTGCAGCACTCGTTCTTCTGAACTGGTTTGACAGTGGAACTGTGCAAAGGACACATTAAACAACACATTTATGCCCCCTAAGGTGTCTTTGTCACTCATCTTGCCATGCGTTCTACCCCTACAACCCAAGGCCAATTACTGAGTGGGTGCCACAGTCAGGCAGCCATATCATATCCTCAGAGCACAGCAGGATGGCATTACATGCAGACAGCAACCTTAAGTCTCAGGGTTGTCCTTAAAGAAGAAGTAAGTACAGTACAGATTAATTTTTAAATTAGTCAACAATGGTTTAGTTCACAAAAAGTTTCATTGCACATCTAGTATTTAAAACAGGTACAAGTTCCACTTCAACCTGTAGTGTAAATGTATTGCAATGTTTCTGTAACTAGACCTTCATCAGGTAAACATTTAAAAAATAATTACAAATACAGTACCATCTTAAACAGTAACTTGTCTTATAGTGTTCCACCAATCACATCCAAAGACACCAAAAGCTAAGTCCCACTAATAGAATGCAGAAGCATATAATAAATATAAAGACGCATAAAAAATAAAATTAAAATTTCAATCATTTAAGTAATTCATCATACAGTGCTTTAAAAGCTAAAACCTGAAGAGTATCCAATAAGCCTCACGGCCGTGGTGTAGTGGTAATGGCAGTCGTCTCCCGATCGGAAAGTTGGCGGTTCGACTCCCGGGACCCGCACCATGTGTCGTTGTGTCGTTGGGCAAGACACTTAACCCTGAGTTGCTCCCGGTAGGACTGGAAAGCACCTTGCATGGTAGTCTGCCGCCACCGGTTTATGAATGTGTGTAGCATTCAATATATGTGTAGCACTTTGAGATTTTCGGTAATGAAAAGTGCGTTATAAATTGAATTAATTATTATAATTATTATTATTACATTGTCTAAGCAACTTCTCATGGTCACCCCTGCTTAGTTGGTAAGGTAAAAAAGTTCAATACCAAAACTTTTGTTAATAAATATTATGGTTCATTCAAAAAAGTTCAAGACAAAAACAATAAAAAATAATAAATAAATAAAATAACATGTATAATGGTTAGAATAATTTAAATGGATTGCAACAGAATAGTGCGTAGACCAGCCTGACTCAGCCTCCTGAGGGAATAACGGTGTTATTGGTTCTGTTTTATTATGTTGGAGGTTTTAATGAACTATGTCAAGCTTCTGGACATATGGACTCATAAATATTTGAAGCTGTGAAGGTTTTTGGCAGCTGCTCCCATGATGCAGTAAATAGGGTAGGAGTAGTGTGGCTTGTACTGAAATCCACAACCAGCTTCTTAATCTTCTTCACATTAATGCAGAGGTTATACTCCTCACACCAGATCTTCTACCTCCTGCTGGACACTCATCATTGTGGGACATCAGTCCACTACTGCTGTCATGCACAGACTTCACACGTCAGTTCACCCATTTGTTTGGTTGACAACTGTATGTGAATAGTGACTATAGCAGGGGGCCCATGACACACCCCTGGGGAGAGCTGGTGTTTATGGTAATGTGAGAAAACAAGATTTCAAGGAATCTGACAAACTAACTGGTGAACCAAAAAGTCCAGGACCATGTTACAGAGATTATGTCAATCCAAGTAGCAGTAATTTGTTGGACAGAATCTGGAGGTTGATTGTACAGAAGGTAAAACTAAAGTCCAGGAAGAGAATCCTGATGTAAAAATGTTGTCTCAAAAAGGACGAGAGCTGATTATGTAGCGTCCGATGTGCAGCGGTTCTTTCTGTAGGTGCACTGGTGTACCAGGAAAAGTTGTATACAATACAAAGCAGGAAAATAATCTGATATAACAACACATGCTTTCTGTGTTTTGCGAGTGTTCATTCAGTACCTCATCCTGGCTGCCTTTCCGTAGGTTATAGGTGAGGTTGTTGTGGATGTCGGTGGCAAACACGTTGGCATACTCAGGATAGAGTTCAAGCACCTCTCTCAGGCCGCGCAGACTGATGTACTGCAGATCACAGTAGGTGAGCGCTTTCACATCAGCATTGGTCTTGATCACCTGGTCAGTTCCAGGCAGATCAGTCCCGATTAAGTCCCCTTTCCCTAAAATCCAAATATTATTAATCATTTTCTTAACTTGGCATAAAAACATTTCATGAACTATGCTTAAAACTCTTACTACGATACATACCTAAAATAGCCAGCACCATGCAGTCTTTCAGCACTTCTAGGGAACCGGAGCAGACAAAGTAATTGGCATGCAGTGCATCACCCTGACGGATCAGGTACTCCCCAGGTACACAGAAAGAGGTTTTAATATGAAGAGAGAGTGAGCGCAGGCAGCCACGACTGGCCCCATTAAAGACTGGCAGCTGAAGGATATCCTTATTCAGTTGCATACCGATGTCGGCCCGTAGCTCATCAGGAAAGTCATGGAGGAGCTGGGGATATTTGAAACATGTAATGATGTGTGGTACTGCTAGATTAGTGTGTGGACAGTGCTGCATATACTCTTTTTTTTAAGGATATGAACTGATAGAGTATTGCAGCCATGTTGTGCTAAATTATAAACAAATGATGATCTAAGAGGCTGGGAATATGTACACATTTTATAGATAATTTTAGGACATTGGTAAAATGTCACTTAATTTCAGAAATGTTAAATTCATTAATAAGTATTCCATGATGACAAAAATTAAAGTGACTCCTACCTCATTGGCATCTATACCATTGTTGACAGACCACGTGGTTTGAAAGTACTCCAGCATGCGTTGTTTAAGCTGCTGGGGCAGACGGTGAACACGGATAAAGTCCTTCAGGTCTGACATACGAGTGTGGTAGAGAGAACGGCGGGAGTACATACGCTGAATGATGGCTGTCACATTTCCAAAGACGACAGCGTGCATCATTGCTGTAATGGGGAGGAAAAGAGCGCAAGAGTCAGCTATGATAACATTAAAGGTTAAACTCAGGATATAGCAACGTTAGAGACGGATGTTAGACAAACATCTCTAAGAGTCAGAGTCTGATCTTTATGCTAATTAAAAATGGAGCTGAGATTAAAAAAAAACTGTTTAACAACTTTCTAAATTAAAAAAGCCTACTTAATACTTCACAACCTAAACTGTAAATTGTCAAAAAGTAAAGACGACAATCAAAAGAAGACTTACACTTTCTTGTAATAGCTACATACAAATGAATAGGTATTTAAATGAGTCAAATAAAATCAAATAAAAATAAAAGCCCACATCCATTCCACCTTCCTATCCATGATAATTATGATTAAAAAAAAAACACTTTAACACATTGATAAAACTATTATGGATTCTAATATGAAATGTACCGGTGCATCAACTAAATTCTTACTCCTATAAATGAAATTAAACAATCAAATGTGTTCACATAATCATTATCACAAGCAGTAAAATAAAACTTTAACAATCATGTGCAGGGTTGTTAGACTCCTAATTGCAACCTCGGCTGATATCATCAGTAACTAGGAGATGGTTATGGCAGCAAGCTGTGTCTTAGAAGCCAGCCAAACTATTCAACCACAAGTCGTGTAGAGTTTCGTGGACTGCGGTGCCAAACGGTAACAGAGTGCTGCCAGGATGGCAGAGGGAGAATGACAACCTGGGGTCAAACGTACCACCAACCAGCATGATGCAGATGGAAAAGATCTTCTCTCCATCTGTGTTGGCACTGACATTTCCAAAGCCCACACTGGTCAGGCTGCTGAGGGTGAAGTACAGGGCAGCAACGTAAGAGCTGCGCACTGTCGGGCCGCCCACTGTGCTGTTAATGTATGGAGTGTCCTGACGTCTGCCGAGCTCATGAAGCCACCCTTAAAAGCACATACAACACACATGTTATGCTTATGTCCATCAGTGCATTGAAGGATGACAGTGACAGGATGGTACCGTCATAACTTGTTTAAAAGAAGCAAAACTACTTGTCAGCTCCTGTGTGTGCAAGTGTGAGTATTTGTGTTAGAAAGAGACTGGTGGCATTTTGTTTCAGAACAACTCACAACTAGCCTCCTGGGTAAAATACAGATCTAATAATGAAGTACAACATCACCTTCTAATGTGAATTAAATAAGACTAGTGTAAATGTGTACATTAACTCATATGCTGCTTTGCCACTCTTTGCAAATGTCAATGCTAGAACCTTCAGTTTATTTTATAGATATACTTTTTATACTTTTTATACTACTATGCAAAAACTCAGGACAGTATTACACTTTTATTATTTCATTTTATGCTTATGTTCATTAAATGTTTAGTGTTTTAGTGTTGGTGTAAATTTTCATACTTTTATACTACTATGCAAAAACTCAGGACAGTGTTACACTTTTACTATTTTATGCTTATGTTTATTAAATGTTTCAGTGTTTTAGTGTTTAAATGGTTACTGTTGCACCGAGGGACTGAGAGAAACGCAATTTCAATCCTGTGTATGTCCTGTACATATTGCAGTTCTGACAATAAAGTTGACTTTGACTTTGACTTTGACTAACACGTTTGGAAGCACTTGAACATTCTGCACAGTTTTTATTAACAAATTATTACATTATTTAAGAAACAGAAACTAACTACAGTATATAAATTAATCAAGCTTTCAAGCCTCTGATAAGTTTATATTGAACTGTGTTCAGCCAGTAACACAAAGATGTGTGTGCTGCATGCTACCAGCCTATTTCAGCTTTTCATCTGGTTTCAGACAGTTCTCATTAGCGCAGCAGAGGATGCTTTTTGCCTCCACTGAGCAGAGCTAGACACCCAGTAGGCAAGCTGAGACTATTTATAGCTGAGTAACAAAACACAATATAAGCTGTAACATTTGTTGGAGTTTCGGGAATAACTCTGTTACAACTAAACCTGGTTTGTGTTTAAGAAAAGGAAAGAGAAAATCAGCAACTGTTTTTTTTTTCTTCATTTTTTTCTACAAGCAGACTCACCTACTTTCCATTTGATACTGGTCTCTAACTCTTGGTGTCCAATAAGGTACCAGATGCAGGCCATCCAGTGTGCCACCAGGGCAAACGTGCACATCAGTAAGGTCAGCACTATGGCGCTGTGCTGAGAGTAACGGTCAAGCTTGTGAAGAAGTCGAATAAAACGCAGGAGGCGTACCGTCTTAAGCAAGTGTATCATGGAGGTCTGAGCAGAGGAGGGCAGAGTGACAAAAATGAGACTAAGTCCCCCAGTCATTTGTACGCAGTTTGTGCTGTATGAATCTGACTGTACTAATTTGTTCAACCACAATTCACAGTTTAATATATCAAACATGCAAACAGATGAACAAAACATGGGCTGAGAAATGCCAAGCGCTTGATTTCCAGACAGTTAAATTTACCATGAAGTGGGAGTTTAATACATCATGTCAAACGTTTTCGTTTTTACAGTATCTAGTATTGTGAAATTTACTGTATAATGTTTGCTGATGACACAAAATGTTTCTTTTCTGGAAAGAATATAGATGAATTAATACAAATAGTAGAAAAAGAGCTAGCTGAGTTAAAAAAAAAGTGGTTTGATTATAATAAGCTATCTTTAAATGAAGAAATAAAAACTAAATTTATGGTATTTTCAGGTAATCGGATTTACAATAATGTAAAGTTACATATAAGTGGAGTTGAAATCGACAGAGTTTATGAGACAGAATTTTTAGGTATCATTCTGGATAACAAACTTAGTTGGAAGTCTCATATTGAATATATTAGAAATAAAATTGCAAAAGCTATTGGAATATTGTTCAAAATAAAAGATTTAATAAATGTAAAAGGTTTGCATATTATATACTCGTTCTTGATTATGCCCTACTTGTTGCTCAGAAATATGGGGAAATGCAAATAAAACTACTATTGACGTATTAATAAAGTTACAAAAAAAGCAATTATGCTTATTAATAAAGTGGGATAATGTGAACCAACTAATAAACTTTTTATTTAAAATAATATTTTAAAATTTAATGACATTGTTTATATAAAAATACTGGAAATAATGTATAAAGCACTGAATAAAAGTCTTCCCTCTGGAATTTAGAAATTATTTAAGTTAAGAGAGCGTAAATATAATTCATGAGGTTTGTTAATATTTGAACAAGGTAAAGAGAAAAGTAAAGTAAAATCTTGATGTATTTCAGTTATCGGCGTGAAACTGTGGAATGACCTGAATGATGATCTCAAATTATGTGCTTTTTTGGTGAGCTTTAAAGAGCCTTAAAATGTAAAATTATAAAAGCTTATGGAGATATTATTTAGATGTATATATGTATTATGTAACCATGTATGTATGTAATGTATGTATACTGTATGTATCATATACATGCATATTTAAATATTCATTCATTTCATTTTTTTCATTTCCATTTAAAAAACACAAACACATTTTCAAAAAAACAACAACAAAAAACATAAAATGAAGGGAAGCAGAAGAAAAAAAAATTCTTATCATATCTGCTCCCTCTTAGACAAAATCAATTCTAACTATCAATTCAAACAATAATCATTCATATAATACAGCAAATGCTTAGCTCATCAAAATTTCATGTTTACATAGTAGACATAGTAAACATGAATCAGTTATATATATCTTTCCAACAAAATAGTTTTGATCTTTTTCTTGTATATTAACATTGACTTTACTAGCTTTACATCATCCTCCAAACCATTCCATATACAGTAAATGCATGTGCACTTATGTATATAGTATATAGACAGTAGATATATGTCATTATGTAGACTGCTGAGTCTATGAATAGGGTAGGCAAGTATAAGCCTTGGCTTCAGCTTATTCCTTTTTGGTAAATTATTGATTTACCAGTTTATATTGTTTTCCTTTTGTTTGTAATGTTTTTAATTTACCAAAATAAAGTTGAGTTGAGTGGAAAAAGTGGGAATTTAATACATCATGTCAAACGTTTACTAGTCTTTTCTAAAGTAAAACCAAGCGAAGAAATTAAACGTTTTATTGTAACACTTACCACAGTGATATTGAAGACATACAGTAGGTCAAAGGGCAAAGCAGCCACCAAGTCCACGAAGAACCAAGTGGTGACGTAGTGAATGCAAATGGAGCGCGACTCGTACACCACCTGACCTGACTTGCTCACATAGGTGGTACAGAAGTTCAGGATAATGTCTGCAATTACAAAGTTACTATGAGTGTTTTTCCCCTATCACTTAAAACCATTTTAATACAGTATTGATGAAATATTGGTGTGTACTACAATAGACTTTTTTGTGATGAGTACTTTAGACCATACCATTAAACCAGTAAACACAGATTTAAAAACATCTGAAAGGAGACAATCATTGCAAAGGCAGAAACGATGATAGCAGAAGTTTAAATAGATGCACATACAACTAACTCATAAGGATCAGGGTGTGTGCTAGACCAATTTATGACCTAAATGTCTAAATGTGACAAGCAAATAACAAACCGTCTCCTGTATGTGGGGTTTGATTTTGTAAAATAAATAAATAAATAATAATAATCTTTCATCACAGCGGTCAATATTTCAAGATATGAGAGTTTATTGATCGATACAAATTCAATATAGGTAAGTTAAACAAGGTGTAAGATGTCAGAAATCCCTGCGGCACAATTAAGGCATAGAAAATAAATATTATTGCTAATAAAATAAAATAAAGAAGTTTCAATTTCCAATAAACAGTTTGTTACACTCACCTATAATAAACAGCACTTCTACTAGGATGTCACTCACGATGGTGGCGCGTTCAGCTGTGACAGAGTCATCGTACTGCCAGAAGCTAACGTTGTAGGGCACAGTGACAGCAACATAGAAGGTCGCCAGCAGAATGAGCCAGTCCCACAGGGTCTTTGATATACTGTAGTGGAGCAGAATGAAGCGTGACGTCTGCACTTCTGCCATCTTGTATTCTGGTACTGTAGGCTTGTCATTCATGCTCTGTAAGACAACAGGGGGGGGTTAGCTGAACGAAGGCATTACCATACAATGCAGACATGAGCTTCAATAAACTAAAGTCATATACAGTACATAGCAAAACAGTAGCTTGCTGTACTCCTCTATTTTCTCATTTTTAATGGACAATAGTCAATATACAGTATATGAACACGTATTAGAATACTGTATGTATGTGTACATCTTGTATACTTTTTTCTATTTATGTACATTTTACATGTATGTAGATATCTCTGTATATGTACCAGTACTGTATATGAATATATGTATTATTTTGTGAATTTTTTAGTCCTTGTTTTTGATCTTATCTTAAATCCTTAAAGGGCTGGCTAATAGACAAAATTAGCAAAAGGCTAGCTAAGAGCTACAAGTAGGTAAAAGTCAAAAGCTAACATAATGGTAGCTAAAAGTAAATGTAGCAAAATAAGACTAAAAATCTAATATGTTAAAGCAGGTTTCAAAGAGAACAATATTTTTCAAGTAATTAAAAATATCTAAATGCATTTTTATAGTGAAAACAGTTGTAAATAAAGGTGAACAATTTGAAAAGTATAAAAGCGTCAAAAATTAAAAGCCTTTGCACCTATATGCAACTCCTGAAAGAGCTGAACTAAAACAGCACAACATATGTAGAAGTACGGTAATAAGATCTATTAAATAGCAAAATATGTATAAAAATAAATAAATGAATGTGAACACTGAACCAGCACAACCACACAATTATATAAAACACACAGAGTGCACTTGCCAAGCGTTATAAACAAATAACTTGATAACCAGATGGTTACAAGGTGGAGTGTTGAGACAATAAATGACAATTAGATGGACATTGCAGAACTAAGATGTTACCAAAACACACTAAATAAATGTCAGTGTCCTCTTGTTCACTGGCCGCTGATTTTTCACTATATAGCAGCAACTTATGTCATAAAGATGTGGTAATGCTGCTGGTAATCTCTTCCTGACAGCCACCCAGACAGTGTGAAGGCTTTTAAATGTCTGCAGAAATAAAATAAAGCTACAAAAGAGTACTAGTCAGTGATGAGGAAACGTATTACAAATGAAGGTGCTCGATGATTTTCTACATGACTGAACTTCATCTAAACGTCATTAGTGTTTTAAATCTGAAGTGGCGCAGTGTGTTAGGGTGAAACAAGAGAGAATTCAATAGATGTCAATAATACTACACTTTTATTGAGAAAATCCAGTTATGAAAAGCATCAAAGAGGGGAAGCAGAGTCTATTCATTGCTGCTTTTTAAATAGGCTTGTGCATTTTCCATTTAAAAGCCTGAACCGCCCTGATCCTGGGGTTATGTGTGGGTTTATTTGTGATTGTGTTTGTGATCATTTAGCTGTGCCTGCTCCTCGTTTTATCTGGACATCTTCATGTGTCCAGTGTGTGCTCACTTGCCATTCTTAAGCCTCAGTCTTTAGTCCATTTCCACCCACCTGTGTCCCATGTGCAATCAGTTTAGAGGACAAGAGGTGAAGCTTTCAGCGTTGAAAGCAGTGAGATGAAAAATGGAAAAGGGAGATAAATAAGAGGTGAAAAATGGAGCCGACGATCTTGTTACTGAGGAGCTGCAGTTGAAGTATTTACTTGATATTGACCTGTAGCTGCTGGGCTGACATGGTGAAAACTATTTCATTCACCTTTGTTAAATTTTCTAGTACTTAAGTAAAAAAAAATAATGAATTGATGCTGCACTGGTTAAATGTAGAAAAAGAGATTTTCATTTCCCTTCAAGTTTTTGAAACTGCATATGACTGATGACGATGTACAGTTTGCTCAAGAAGACCATGTATTAGATTTAAATGTAGTTGTAAAAATAGGCACTTTTATGAAAGTTCAAGCCCCGTCAGAAAAGGCCAGACTGTTCCCTTAAATTCCTTACATCACAGAAACCCACATGCCCTCCTGACCTTTGACACCGACCGTGTTCAGCCCAGCACACTGAAATAATTAGAGATGAAATGCTGTCCTTGCGGAGGGGAGCATGTGCCAGTTTATGTCACACAGCTACAGTTGATCTTCAACAGTCATTAACTCAAGCTATATCCCAAAAGCCTATTGCTTTAACTACACCTCCCAGCATGCTTTGGGCTTCACTTTTGATATAGAGGAGTGGTTGCAGCATTCAGAGGACTCGAGAGTGCAAGCAGCAGGTAAAACTCCAAAAACGGGGTTTTGTCATTAAAACAAAACTGATAGTGTAACACACCCACCCACTCCCCCCAAAATTGTAAAAGATTTGAGAAGGATTTACAATGTCCAACCAAGAAACAAAGTATAATAAAGTAGCTGGGATGATTATAGATCAAAAACAATATTGTGTCAGTATTTTTGTTGATTTAAAAAAAGCATTCAATACTATTGATCACACCATTCTTTTTGAAAAATTGAACAAATATGGTATTAGAGGACCAGCATTACAGTGGGTATCTAGCTATATGAAAGATAGGAAACAGTTTGTACAGATAAATTATGTAAGATCTGACCTCTGTAATATCACATGTGGAGTTCCTCAAGGCTCTGTACTTGGACCAAAGCTATTTATTTTATATGTGAATGACTTGGTAGATGTGTCAGGACTCCTTAAATGTGTACTTGTCAGAGAGTCAGAGAGTCTTTATTGTCATTTGCACCGCATGTGGTACATGAGATGAAAACGAGATTATGTACACGAGGTCCCAGTTACATCCAACAACAAATGAAAGAGAAAAACAGTAATAACATCGAGAACTAACTAAGAAAAACATCAACTAGTAATACACTAAGCCTAATATAGTGGGAATAAACAGCAGCACGAACATGAGTTTGTATGAGCAGATGGTCACAGATGAACACAGATGAACACAGCAACAAGAAAACAGATCAGCATCAGCATGATGTGATATTTTGCAGTGTTTATTTTAATTTTATTTTTATTTATTCATGAGTCTAACAGCCTCAGGGTAGAAGCTGTTCCTCAGTCTAGTGGTTCTACACTTGATGCTCCTCAACCTCCGTCCTGAGGGGAGTGGGGCAAAGAGTGAGTGTGCTGGATGAGTGAGGTCTTTCATGATGCAGGTGGCTCTTTTCCTGCATCTAGAGGTGTAAATGTCTGCTTGTTGCTGATGATACCACATTTTTTCTGTTTAGGTGAAGATATAGAACAAATGTTGGAATTGATAAAGACAGAATTTGTCAAAATACAAACTTGGTTTAAAATCAATAAATTATCATTAAATCTAGAAAAAACTAATTACATGATATTCAGTAATAAAAAGAAAACTGTTGATGTTCCACTCAAAATTGAGGGTGTTGAGATTTGTAGAGTGAGTGAGGTGAAGTTTTTGGGTGTTATCATTGATGACAAACTGACATGGAAACAACACATAAATTCTGTAAGAATAAAAATAGCTAAATCGATTGCAGTACTGTACAAAGTCAGAGACTTATTGAATGATAAAGCTCTGTATTTGTTGTATAACACAATCATTGTTCCACACTTAATCTATTGTATTGATGTTTGGGGAAAAGTGTGTAAAACAATTACAAAGCCTATTTTTGTATTACAGAAAAGAGCTGTAAGAATTATCACTAGAAAACATTACTGTCATCCATGTAGTACATTATTTTATCAACTGAAGTTATTGAAGTTCCATGATTTGGTAGATTATATTTTATCAGTTATGTATAGGGCTCAGAATAACGCATTACCTTTAAATATCCAAATGCATTTTGTTAAAAGACAAAGTTATAATCTTAAGGGGACAGAGATATTTTGTAAAACCAAAATTCAGAACTAGTTTGAAGGGACGTTCTACCTCAATACAGGGAATTGGATTATGGAATGGTTTGGAGAATGAAGTTAAAAATGCCAAGTCAATGTTTACATGTAAGAAAATGGTCAAAACAAAATTGTTAAAAAAATATATATATGAAGAAGCGTAATGTGCATTGTATTAGTTAGAAAATTAGAAAGAGTTATTCATTTTGTTCTGTTACTGGAATATTATTATTGTTTGAACTGATTGTTTGAAAAAAGGGGCAGATATAATAAGATTTTTTTCCTTCTTTCTGCTACCTTTAATTTTTTATATTTTGTACGTTATAATTCATGGGATTGTTTTGTATTGTGTTTTTTGTAAAATTAAAAAAAAAGAACAAATTTAATAAACATAAACATAAACATAGATGAACAACAGCTGTGTGGTGAGGTAAGAGAGCACCTGAGAAAAACAATGATTGAAAATGTGAAAGAACAAAACAGAAACAAATATGTCTGAGAACAAATAAAACACTGACAGAAATAAATCACACAGAACGCATTGATAAATAATTTGAAACGACAACAATCTAAGAATTCTGTGAAGATGAATCAGTCTCAAAAGTAGTCACACATACAATGAGAGTTTTGTATGTGTACAATAAGATCCACAAGTGTACCACAAGTTTTAAAATGTGCACTAAAAAAAATGCTCAAATGCATAAAGATTTTCAAATGTACACATTTCGATTTGCACAAGTAGGAATATTCTGCACAAGTTGTCAAATGCATAGGTACGAACAGCCTGCTGTGGATGAATCAGTCAACACGAGTGCACCGATCAGCTTGCTGTGAATATGACTTTTGAGACTTTCTTACAGCTCCAGATTCACAAGGGTAATGCTGCGTTCAAGGCTGGTGAAAAGCTGGGACAGCTGAGCCTTATACCAGATTGACTGTTATTGGGAAAAGACATTTCCAACTTAGCACAATACAGTAGTTCATAACCTCTATGACTGAATGTGTTTGTAAACAAAACAAAACAAAAAAATAGAGAACAAGGATTTCTGAAGAATGCTGAATAACTGCTGACATTTGCAAAAAAAAAAATGAGTAGTTAAAGCTAACATGAGCAAAAGGATAGCTAAAAGCTAAATGTTGCAAAGCACTTTTTAAAAGATGAAAGTTGAAAAAGGATAGCTAAAAGCTAAAGGAAGACAAGCCGGTATAGCCACAAGCTAAAGGTAACAAAATGCTAGATAATGGTGTCAAAAGTCTAGCTACAAGCTAAAAGTAGCAGAATATGAATGAATGAAAAACATGATAGTTAAAAAGCTAAAAGTAGCACAACAGTAGCTGAGGGCTAAAAGAAGGAAAAGGCTAGCTATAAGAGCTAAGAGTAGCATAGAAATATAAATATAGAGCAAGTACTGTATGCTGAAGCAATTTTAACAAACTGTTTGGGGATAAACTAAAGAGAACACAATGAATTTCTACGGGGAAAATATTTGTAAATACAGTTAACTATTTCCAAAAGGCTAAGCTGAACATGTTGATGGGCTACAACAGTATTATGCAGCAGCAAAAAACAGGAATAAAAAATAAAGACGATCAGCAATCACATAATAAACAGAAAAAAAACAATGTAAGGACTTTAGTTAAATGCATTAAATTTAACTTTTACATATCTAAAGGCAACATTTCTATAAATTTTCTTCAAGTTTTTGTATCACAGCTTGAAATGTCTGAACACAGCCGTTTCTCCATTTAGGCGAAAACGACGTAATGGTAGCGCTCTTCTGGGAAACATGAAATCAAGTTGCTCGTCAGCGTACCTCGAATTGGATCCAGCAGCTGACAGCATCAAAAACTGACATAAATTCTCATTAAATGTGCACATGATGATAGGATAATTAAGCAAGCTTCAAAGAAATAAAATATTAATAATGGATATGTTTTGTGAAGGTTCTGTGGGTCTCGATTTAAAATCAGGACTGAAAATCAGACTATTCCATTTCCGTGTTTCTATTTATCTTGTCTCAGTAGAAAACATTTGTCTTCCAGTAAAGATAACTCTCTCTTGTTCCTTTCTGGCTCACAAAGCAATGAGCTGCAAATAAAGATCCAGTCAGAATAGATATGACTGGGTGGGTGTGGAGGCAGAGAACATTGTGAGCTCACTGTTTCTGAGGCTCAATGAGGAAAGCAAAAAAAAAAAAAAAAAAAATTAAAACACTGGCAAAAATACACCAATAACACCAGAGTCCTCATAGGAGAATAATGATAACAGAAAAATAATACTGTTTTTAAATTTTAGATATAGGCTACTATGGGTTTAGTGCTTTAAACGTGCAGTAAATACACATCCTTGCTGTTTTTTGTTACTGTATTTATATATGAGTGAGAGAAAAAAGCACTAAGTGCAGCAGAGAAAGAGAAAAAGCCAATATCAGCAGGGAAGGATGGTGATGACAGAGAAAATAAACTGAACTTGATGTTTTCTTGAACATCAAACTCTTTGAAAGTGGTAGTTACGCACGGCTCTTTTATTTCTTGTCATGTGGAATGAGGTTTAAATAGGAGCAGCAGGAAGCAGGCAGATTCAGAGCACATAGACCTTTTATGACAACATAAATAAACTTTATGAAGAGCAAAGAATCAACGTTATTCGTTTTTGTAAACTCCTCATAGCATGTCTTGTTAAAAGGAATACGTCATCACAACAAGGTAATTGATAAAACGTCTTTTTTCATATTTTTCTTGGCTTTTGGAAAAATTTGCCCCAATTAGCAATCACATATAAAGCTAAAAGCCAAGAACTGTCATTCGCTTGGTGCCTTGATGGCCTCATATTGAGAAATGATGGAGTTTTAGCCTAATTTGAAAATATTATTACGCACAGTGCTAAGTGACATTGCAAGATCTTGTCCAGAATGGCTCTCAGCTGCTACCACTGATGGGGAAATTTATGTAAAGGTCATGGATGTTTTCACTTACTAATGTTAAATGAATATAGAACCATGCATGAAGTCAAAAGCCTTTCTGTCTACTCAGAGAGGAGTCTGATAACCAATAAACTCTGACGTCTTCAACAACAGTGAGCTGTGAAGCAGAGGTCGTGTCTTGACCATGTCTCTGTCTGATAATGGGTATTTATTTTTTTTATATTTGGGGCGGCCGTGGCGTAGTGGTAATGGCAGTCGTCCCCCGATCGGAAGGTTGGAGGTTCGAATCCCGGTTCCCCACACCATGTGTCATTGTGTCCTTGGGCAAGACACTTAACCCCGAGTTGCTCCCGGTAGGACTGGAAAGGCGCCTTGCATGGCAGTCTGCCGCTACCGGTGTATGAATGCGTGTATGAATGGGTGGATGGTTGGTATTATAAAGCGCTTTGGGGCTCCTCACAGGGGGCTAGAAAGCGCTATATAAATAAGCTCCATTTACCATTTATTTAAGCTTTTGCTAACTCTTTGGCCACGTACGGACCTTGTGATCTGGGCTTCGTGTACCATCTTGTATGCCTGTTTTCAATGCTGTACCCCCTTGCAAGGAGTAAACTGGGTTGCAACAATCTTTTTGCATTCTGTGTGGCTTATTTGATTAATGAGTTGATGATAGGATAATTAAATTATCCAACAACCATGTCAAATTTTAGTTCAGTATCTGTAGATTTCCGAGTTTCATTATTCAGTGGTTCCTGAAATATTTTTCTATCTAAACAAACAAATGAATGCATGCACATGAGCAAAACCACCTTTCAGTGGCAGGTGATAATGATGATGAACTGAAAGGTTAAATAAGTGTTTATTTCTCTTCAAATGGTTTTATTATGGCAAGACTTTGATGCCATTTTTGATGTATACATAGAGAGTCGAAATTTGGTGAGGTAGTAGCTGAGGACATTATCTATCATGTACGGAATCCAAATCAAAAATCCAAGATGGCCGACAAAGTAAAACATTAAAAAACTGTAAAAATTCAAGATGGCCGCCAACGCTACATTCAAATGGCTTTAACTCAGCCATCTTTATTCATAGAGAGCTGAAATTTGGTGAGGTTGTAGCTAAGGGAATCCTCTATCATGTACGGAATCCAAATCAAAAATCCAAGATGGCAGACAAAGCAAAACATTAAAAATACTGTAAAATCCAAGATGGCCACCAACGCTACTTTCAAATGGCTTTAACTTAGCCATTATTATACATAGAGAGCCGAAATTTGGTGAGGTTGTAGCTGAGGGAATCCTCTATCATGTACGGAATCCAAATCAAAAATCCAAGATGGCCGACAAAGCAAAACATTAAAAATACTGTAAAATCCAAGATGGCCAACAACGCTACTTTCAAATGGCTTTAAATCAGCCATATTTATTCATAGAGAGCCGAAATTTGGTGAGGTTGTAGCTATGGACATTCTTTATCATGCATTAGGTGAAGCGGCCATTTTGATTGAATATGCAAATTAGGTGAAGTGGCCATTTTGGTTCAATATACAAGGCAGTTAATTGCCTTGCGAAGTAAGTCAATGCATGTATTGTTACCATTTTGGTTCTACAATTTAAGTAGACAAGTTAGCCATTTTGATTTAATAAGCACATTAGGTAAAGCGGCCATTTTGATTAAACATTCAAGTCATAACGGCCATTTTGGCATTCACACATGCATTTTCTCAGGAAATGCAATCTAGTGTTACAATTACATCTGTTACTATCCTGATTCCGTACGTTTTTTGGCACGCTACTCCTCCTACAGTTTTTGTGCTATTTCAACAATTCATATATCAAAATGTTCAGCTCATTTAGGACATGATGGCTATGACTTTTGGTATTGGTGCAACTTTAGCTTTTTGAAATATTCAGCCTTTTCGGCCATTTTTTTCCCATTGAAAATGAATGGAGCTCAAATGAACTCAATGAGCTCATTTTGCATCCTTGATATCTTTGGAACTCATTACAATATTTCACTACTCCTTTCACATTTTGGACCAACTCAGCTTCCTTCAGCTACCTTGTACATTTAAAAAAAATATTTCGGCTACTTTCAGCTACTTTCAGCTGTTTCTTCAATGACTTTGCAATCTTTTCAGCTTAATGCAGCTTACTTCAACATTGTTGTACTTCTACTGACTTATTCATGCTAATTTCAGATCATTATGCTCCTTTCAGCTAATTTTTAAAAGATTAAGCTATTTTTGCGATTTTAGCTACTATTTAGCTGTTTATGCAAATTACAGCTTTTTTCAGCTCTTTTCAACAATTTTTTTTTTATCAATCCAACTTTTTTCAGCCTAATTCAGCAAAATCATGTTCTACCAACTTCCTTCTGGTAATTTAAGATATTTTCTGCTTGTTTTAGCTGTTGTTCAGCTGTTTTTGACCAATTTCAGCTGATGGCTGCCAATGTTACTTTCAAATGGCTTTAACTCAGCCATCTTTATTCATAGAGAGCTGAAATTTGGTGAGGTTGTAGCTATGGACAATCTCTAACATACATTAGGTGAAGCGGCCATTTTGATTGAACATGCAAGTTGGGTGAAGCGGCCATTTTGGCATTCACACATGCATTTTCTCAGGAAATGCAATCTAGTTGTGTGAATGCCACATAGGCATTCACACTATAGTGATTGTGTTTATATTTATTCAACTTACTTCTTCCAGTTACTATCCTGATTCCGTACGTTTTTTGGCACGCTACTCCTCCTACAGTTTTTGTGCTATTTCAACAATTCATATATCAAAATGTTCAGCTCATTGAGGACACTCCGGCTATGACTTTTGGTATTGATGCAACTTCAGCTTTTTGAAATATTCAGCTTTTTCGGCCACTTTTTTCCCATTGAAAATGAATGGAGCTCATTTTACATCCTTGATATCTTTGGAACTCATTACAATATTTCACTACTTTTTCCACATTTTGGACCATCTCGGCTTCCTTCAGCTACCTTGTACATTTAAAAAAAATATTTCAGCTACTTTCAGCTGATTTCAGCTGTTTCTTGAACTGTGTTGCACTCTTTTCAGCCTAATGCAGCTTACTTCAACATTTTTGTACATCTACTGACTTATTTCTGCTAATTTCAGATCATTATGCTCCTTTCAGCAAATTTTTCAAAGATTAACATATTTTTGCTACTTTAGCTACTATTTAGCTGTTTTATGCAAATTTCAGCTTTTTCAGCTATTTCAACAATTTTTTAAAATCAATCCAACTTTTTTCAGCCTAATTCAGCAAAACCATGCTCTACCAACTTCCTTCTGGTAATTTAAGATTGTTTCTGCTTGTTTTAGCTGTTGTTCAGCTGTTTTTGGCCAATTTCAGCTTTATTCAGATATTTTCAACTTTATTTTGCTTATTTCTACTTATTTCAGATTTTTTTCAATTTCAGATTGTTTCACATACTTCATATTATGCTGATTTGTGCTTATTTCTGCTAGTTTCAGCTTCTTCTGCTATTTTAGCTACTATTAAGCTGTTTTTATGCTAATTTAGACTTGTTTTAACAAATTCCACATTTTTTGAACTCATTTCAACTTTTTCCAGCCTAATTCTGCATAAATGTACTCTCTCTACTAATTTCTAAGACATTTAAGCTTCTTTCTGCTATTTCAGATAATATTCAGCTGTTTTTGCTATCTTAAGCTTTTTTCAGATAATTTCAACTTTATTTTGCTTATTTCTGCTTAGTTCAGATTTTTTCAGATTTCAGATTGTTTCAGATATTTTAGATTATTCAGATTATGATGCTTTGTGCTTATTTCTGCTAGTTTCAGCTTCTTCTGCTATTTTAGCTACTATTAAGCTGTTTTTATGCTAATTTAGGCTTGTTTCAACAAATTCCACATTATTTGAACTCATTTCAACATTTTTCAGCCTAATTCTGCAAAACTGTACTCTCGCTACTAATTTCTAAGACATTTAAGCTTCTTTCTGGTATTTCAGATAATATTCAGCTGTTTTTGCTATCTTAAGCTTATTTCAGATAATTTCAACTTTATTTTGCTTATTTCTGCTTATTTCAGATTTTTTCAGATTTCAGATTGTTTCAGATATTTCAGATTATTCACAATTATGCTATTTCTAATTACTTCAGATAATTTAAGCTTATTTCTGCTATTTTAGATAATATTCAGCTGTTTAAGCTATCTTAAGCTTTTTTCAGATAATTTCCACTTTTTTTGCTTATTTCAGATTATTTCAGATTTCAGATTGTTTAAGATGTTTCAGATTATTCCCAATTAAGCTCTTACTAAATCCTGCTGCTAATTCAAGCTTATTTCTGCTATTTTAGATAATATTCAGCTGTTTTTGACCAATTTCAGCTGATGGCCGCCAACGCTACTTTCAAATGGTTATAACTCGACCATCTTTATACATAGAGAGCTGAAATTTGGTGAGGTTGTAGCTGAGGACATTATCTATCATGTATAGAATCCAAAAAAAAATCCAAGATGGCCGACAATGCAAAAAAGTAAAAATACTATAAAATGGTCAATTTTAGTGATATTGAGCTGAAACTTGGTGTAGTGATAGCTGAGAATGTTTCCTATCAAATGCTATATCAAAATCAAAAATCCAAGATGGCCGCCAACGCTACTTTCAAATGGCTTTAACTCAGCCATCATTATACATAGAGAGCCGAAATTTGGTGAGGTTGTAGCCGAGGACATTATCTATCATGTACGGAATCCAAATCAAAAATCCAAGATGGCCGACAAAGTAAAACATTAAAAAACTGTAAAAATCCAAGATGGCTGCCAACGCTACATTCAAATGGCTTTAACTCAGCCATCTTTATTCATAGAGAGCTAAAATTTGATGAGGTTGTAGCTGAGGGAATCCTCTATCATGTACGGAATCCAAATCAAAAATCCAAGATGGCCGACAAAGCAAAACATTAAAAATACTGTAAAATCCAAGATGGCCACCAACGCTACTTTCAAATGGCGTTAACTCAGCTATCATTATACATAGAGAGCTGAAATTTGGTGAGGTTGTAGCTAAGGGAATCCTCTATCATGTACGGAATCCATATCAAAAATCCAAGATGGCCGACAAAGCAAAACATTAAAAATACTGTAAAATCCAAGATGGCCACCAACGCTACTTTCAAATGGCTTTAAATCAGCCATATTTATTCATAGAGAGCCGAAATTTGGTGAGGTTGTAGCTATGGACATTCTTTATCATGCATTAGGTGAAACGGCCATTTTGATTGAATATGCAAATTAGGTGAAGTGGCCATTTTGGTTCAATATACAAGGCAGTTAATTGCCTTGCGAAGTAAGTCAATGCATGTATTGTTACCATTTTGGTTCTACAATTTAAGTAGACAAGTTAGCCATTTTGATTTAATAAGCACATTAGGTAAAGCGGCCATTTTGATTGAACATGCAAGTTGGGTGAAGCGGCCATTTTGGCATTCACACATGCATTTTCTCAGGAAATGCAATCTAGTGTTACAATTACATCTGTTACTATCCTGATTCCGTACGTTTTTTGGCACGCTACTCCTCCTACAGTTTTTGTGCTATTTCAACAATTCATATATCAAAATGTTCAGCTCATTCAGGACATGATGGCTATGACTTTTGGTATTGGTGCAACTTTAGCTTTTTGAAATATTCAGCCTTTTCGGCCATTTTTTTCCCATTGAAAATGAATGGAGCTCAAATGAACTCAATGAGCTCATTTTACACCCTTGATATCTTTGGAACTCATTACAATATTTCACTACTCCTTTCACATTTTGGACCAACTCAGCTTCCTTCAGCTTCCTTGTACAAATTTTTAAAAAAAATTCAGCTACTTTCAGCTAATTTCAGCTGTTTCTTCAACTGCTTTGCGCTCTTTTCAGCTTTATGCAGCTTACTTCAACATTTTTGTACTTCTTCTGACTTATTTCTGCTAATTTCAGATCATTATGCTCCTTTCAGATAATTTTTGAAAGATTAAGATATTTTTGCTATTTTAGCTAGTATTTAGCTGTTTATGCAAATTTCACCTTTTTCAGCTATTTCAAACAATTTTTTTAATCAATCCAACTTTTTTCAGCCTAATTCAGCAAAACCATGTTCTACCAACTTCCTTCTGGTAATTTAAGATATTTTCTGCTTGTTTTAGCTGTTGTTCAGCTGTTTTTGACCAATTTCAGCTGATGGCTGCCAACGCTCTTTTCAAATTGCTTTAACTCGGCCATCTTTTTACATAGAGAGCCGAAATTTGGTGAGGTTGTAGCCATAAACATTCTCTATCATGCTTTAGGTGAAGCGGCCATTTTGATTGAACATGCAAGTTGGGTGAAGCGGCCATTTTGGCATTCACACATGCATTTTCTCAGGAAATGCAATCTAGTGTTACAATTACATCTGTTACTATCCTGATTCCGTACGTTTTTTGGCACGCTACTCCTCCTACAGTTTTTGTGCTATTTCAACAATTCATATATCAAAATGTTCAGCTCATTTAGGACATGATGGCTATGACTTTTGGTATTGGTGCAACTTTAGCTTTTTGAAATATGTAGCCTTTTCGGCCATTTTTTTCCCATTGAAAATGAATGGAGCTCAAATGAACTCTATGAGCTCATTTTTACATCCTTGATATCTTTGGAACTCATTACAATATTTCACTACTCCTTTCACATTTTGGACCAACTCAGCTTCCTTCAGCTACCTTGTACATTTTTTAAAAATATTTCGGCTACTTTCAGCTAATTTCAGCTGTTTCTTCAACAATTTTGCGATCTTTTCAGCTTAATGCAGCTTACTTCAACATTGTTGTACTTCTTCTGACTTATTTATGCTATTTCAGATCATTATGCTCCTTTCAGCTAATTTTTGAAAGATTAGAATATTTTTGCTATTTTAGCTACTATTTAGCTGTTTATGCAAATTTCACCTTTTTCAGCTATTTCAAACAATATTTTTTAATCAATCCAACTTTTTTCAGCCTAATTCAGCAAAACCATGTTCTACCAACTTCCTTCTGGTAATTGTGTGAATGCCACATAGGCATTCACACTATAGTGATTGTGTTTATATTTATTGTGTGAATGCCAACAAGGCATTCACACTATAGAGATTGTGTTTATATTTAATATTATTCCAGTTACTATCTTCCATCCGTACGTTTTTTGGCACGCTACTCCTCCTACAGTTTTTGTGCCAATTCAACAAATCATATATCAAAATGTTCAGCTCGCTCAGGACAATCCAGCTATGACTTTTGGTAATGATGCAACTTTAGCTTTTTGAGATATTTAGCCTTTTCGGCCATTTTTTTCCCATTGAAAATGAATGGAGCTAAAATGAAATGGCCTTTGGGGGGCTTTATCATATCTTAAATCTCACCAAATTTGGCAGACTCATCACTCAGACATGGGGGAGTGAAAAAATATCAAAACCTCACGTTTTCATATATGCTGAAGGGGCGTGGCCTGGCCTCAAAGTTAGGCATCTCGCCATGAAAAACGAAACACTTATAGCACCTACACGAAAACCGTCTAATACATCAAACCTTCAGTGATTGACCCACATCCCGTCCCCTGCAATACTGAATGGTCAAATCATGACATTATTTAAGCCCCGCCCCCTCACAACAGGAAGTGTACAGTTGTACATTGAACGTCCCGATCGGACACCTGTTACCTAATCAGCGTGACGGTCTGTCCAGTGACCGAAGACATGTTGCTGTAACAAGCTTTCCAACACTGACCGTTTTGGGTCGAGCATGTGGGCGTGGCGATGTGGCGAATCAGCCGCCACGCCGTCACAAACGAAACACTAATAGCACCTACACGAAAACCGTCTAATACATCAAACCTTCAGTGATTGACCCACATCCGGTCCCCTGCAATACTGAATGGTCAAATCATGACATTAATTAAGCCACGCCCCCTCACAACAGGAAGTGTACAGTTGTACATTGAACGTCCCGATCGGACACCTGTTACCTAATCAGCGTGACGGTCTGTCCAGTGACCGAAGACATGTTGCTGTAACAAGCTTTCCAACACTGGTTGTTTTGGGTGGAGCATGTGGGCGTGGCGATGTGGCGAATCAGACGTAACGCCGTCACAATACGTTTGGCCTTTTGGGAGCTTTATCATATCCCAAAACTCACCAAATTTGGCAGACTCGTCAGGACTGGTGAAAAATTACATATTTTGGGGGCGTGGCCAAAATTGCAACAGAAACGGCTCAAGAGCGCCACCTAGAATATTTCAAACTACCCTCCGCATTGGCCTTAGTTTCACGTAGGATCATGAAATTTGGTACACCTCCCCGATTCACCAAGGCGCACAGAAAACCCTCTGGCACCAACGTTGTACGATGAAAGGAAAGGCGACATTTTCGGCCATTTTTATCCCATTGAAAATGAATGGAGCTAAAATGAAATAGCATTTTGGGGGCTTTTTCATATCCCAAAACTCACCAAAATTGGCAGACTCATCAGGACTGGTGAACGATTACATATTTTGGGGGCGTGGCCAAAATTGCAACAGAAACGGCTCAAGAGCGCCACCTAGAAAATTTCAAACTACCCTCCGCATTGGCCTTAGTTTCACGTAGGATCATGAAATTTGGTACACTTGTCCAATTCACCAAGACGCACAGAAAACCCTCTGGCATCAACGTTGTACGATAAATGGGAAGGCGGCCATTTTGGAATGTGGACCAAATTGAGTGCACGCACTGGGTGCCGAACGGGTACGGGAAAGGCACGAGAGTGTTTCGGGGTGGACCAGCTCGACTTCCCGCGGTCGCCGCGAGAAGGGCGGAGCGGCGCTAAGGCATTCACACGTGCATTTTCGTAGGAAATGCGGTTTTTCTAGTTGTGTGAATGCCAACAAGGCATTCACACTATAGAGATTGTGTTTATATTTATTATTGTGTGAATGCCAACAAGGCATTCACACTATAGAGATTGTGTTTATATTTATTATTATTATTCTTTATAGATGTTACTATCTTCCATCCGTACGTTTTTTGGCGTCCTACTCCTCCTAGAGTATTTGTGCCATTTCAACGATTCATATATCAAAATGTTCAGCTCGCTCAGGACAATCCAGCTATGACTTTTGGTAATGCTGCAACTTTCGCTTTTTGAAATATTAAGCCTTTTCGGCCATTTTTTTTCCATTGAAAATGAATGGGGCTAAAATGAAAAGGCCTTTTGGAGGATTTATCATATCCTAAATCTCACCAAATTTGGCAGACTCATCACTCAGACATGGGGGAGTAAAAAATGATCAACATCTCGCGTTTTCATATATGGTGAAGGGGCGTGGCCTGGCCTCAAAGTTAGGTATCTCGCCGTGAAAAACGAAACACTAATAGCACCTACACGAAAACCGTCTAATACATCAAACCTTCAGTGATTGACCCACAACCGGTCCCCTACAATAC
>JBBPBX010011161.1:37435-56457 GCA_038048925.1 Garcialebias charrua | reverse complement strand
TATATATATATTTACTTTGTATATATAGTTCACTAAAAGAACAAAAGCTTTGTTAAAAAATGCAGCTTGGTTGGATAAATATTGGATGGATGTTGGATGTTGGATAATATATACCGGTATATATATATCACTCTCGATAGGTCACAAGTTTGGTTGTCATATTTTCCGATTTCAAATATCTTGTACAGCTTTTAGAAATGACAATTTCTGACAAAAAAGAGCAATTTTAATTGCATGTTGCATAGTTGTTGAGCAGTGTGTTGCGATATGGTTGGCAGCCATCCATCCATCCATCCATCCATCCATCCATCCATCAGTAGGATTTAATTAGTAAAAAGGGGACATAAGCCCAAAATGACTGCTGAAAATGTACTCATGTGATAAAAATACCGCCGACCACTGTGAAAGAATAATAATAATAAATAAAAAAATACAATAACATCAACAATATTAGTGGCAATACATTTTCCAATTAAATATGCATAATTGTCACATGCACCTGTTAGAGAGCACATGGTGGTGGCCTTGTAGTTGTTAGATGTGCTTTATAAAATATAAAGGTGCGTTAATGGAGAGGACGCTGGCGTGATGTTCGCCGCTTCTCCACGCTGAAAAGTTGTTTTACTGTTGCTATTTTTAATTTTTGGACGTTTATCTGGACTTTTGTTCAGTGGTTTTTTAATTTTTTATCAAGGACTTTACGGACAGCTTGGTTAGTACTTCCTAACCGGAATATTGGGCTGTCTGTCTCCTGTCAAACTCCAGCACAAACCTTGCACAAACTTTGCTTGGAGAACTACGTGGCTGCAGTTTTTTGTTTTGCTTACCTGCTGCTTCTGTCAACCTCCTGTGTGGTCTGGACCGTTCTGGACTTTCTCCTGTGCTCCTCTTCGAGTCATGCTCATTCAAGTTACATCTCACTGCTTCTTGGTTATTTCTCTCGGAGCCGTGGGTCTGCTGTTAGCGGCTAGCTCTGTGCTAGCTTCCCCCGGTTTGGCTGGCGTGATGTTGACCTACTCCGCTTCGCAGCTGCTTGGACTTAACAACTGCTCCATTCCATCTTCTGTTTCCATCATCAAACAACTGGGACTTCTGCGTAGACCTCGTTACATCCATAGAGGCTCTCGAAAGAAATCTGTTTATTCTCGCTCTGAATTGATTCCGTCCGGGAGACGTGTCGCACCTCAACTACGTCATCAGAACGCTGCGTCTGTAGTCCCTTGTAGTCCGCAGCGCACGAGGTGGCAAGGAAAACGTGGAGTGGATTTCAGTCTGCTTAAACCGGTTCAAAAAGCTCCTACACCAACTAGCATTAAAATAGAACTTTTCAATGTACAATCACTATCCAATAAATCATGTCTAATTCATGATCACATCCTGGAGAAAAACTTGGACTTCATGTGCCTCACAGAAACCTGGCATCAACCAGACGTGTTCAGTTCTCTGAATGAAGCTTGTCCATCTGGATACAGTTATCTGCAGAGAGCCCGCAGCACTGGCCGCGGTGGTGGTCTGGCTGTAATTTACCGCAGTAATTTAAAATTGTCACATCTGTCTTCTCATAATTTTTCTTCTTTTGAATGTTTGGCCTTCAACTTCAAAGCCCCACTCCTGATGAACGTTATATTGATTTATAGACCTCCCAAACCACATGTTTCATTTAACTCAGAAATACATGACCTCCTCACTTTTTTCTGCACCTCCCCTGTAAAAACTATTTTTCTTGGCGATCTAAATATCCACATGGACAATTCCTCTTCCTCTCTGGCTACAGATTTGAAGTCTCTTTTGGAATCTCTCAACCTCACCCAACATGTGGACGCCCCTACGCACAACAGGGGGCATACTCTGGATTTGGTGATTACAGACACTGTACTTAATAACTTGTCTGTATATGACCTGGGTGTCTCAGACCACAGGGTCATCTCCCTGGAAGTGCCTTCAACTTCGCCTGCTTCTAACCCAAAACGACCTATCCAGTTCCGTGACTATAAAAACATTTCCCCTGAGGTTTTGTCTGCTGATCTTCACACCCTGACCGCTGTCAATCACTCATCTGCAGATGACTCTGTGGATTATTACAACCAATCTCTCCAGGAGCTTCTGGACCTACATGCTCCCCTGAAGTCAAGACTGGTGTCTTTCTCCCGTTCAGCCCCCTGGTACACTGATGAGCTGCGCAGGATGAAGGCAACTGGCCGTGCTATTGAGAGACGTGTAAAATCATCTGGTCTCTCTGTGCACAAGCAAGCGTACAAAGAACATCAGAAAGCGTACGCCTATTCGCTTAAAGAAGCACGCTCCAAATATTATTCCAACATCATCAACACCTGCCCTGGAAACTCTAAACAGCTCTTCTCCACAATAACTCATCTGCTTAATCCCATTAAACAAACTCATGAGGACTCTGTTCAAAAATGCAACCTGTTCCTCTCATCATTTAAAAACAAAGTTGACACTATCAGATCTCAGCTCCACAACCTCCCTGATCTTAGTGTACCATCTACCCGTCTGCTTTCTGGGACCCTGAGCAGCTTTGATGAAGTCGCTCAGAGTGAGGTAGAGACCATCCTCAAGAAAATGAAGCCTTCATCCTGCGCCCTGGATCCCTTCCCCTCGTCTCTCATAAAATCCAATCACTCTGCAATAAGCCCATTAATCACACAAATAATAAACAAGTCTCTACAATCTGGTCATGTTCCATTGCCTCTAAAAACTGCCATCATTAGGCCTCTTCTGAAAAAATCTAATTTGGATCCCGACATTTTTTCTAATTACCGCCCAATTTCCCACCTCCCATTTCTGTCCAAAGTGCTGGAGAAAGCAGTTGCTGCTCAGCTGCAGGACCACCTACAACAACACTCCCTGTATGAGAAATTCCAGTCTGGATTCAGAGCAGCTCACAGTACTGAGACAGCACTGCTGAGAGTAACAAATGATGTCCTCATGGCTGCTGACACTGGTTCTCCCTCCATCCTTGTCCTCCTTGACCTCACTGCAGCCTTCGACACTGTGGACCATAATATCCTCCTCCACCGTCTTCATGTGGAGGTCGGTCTCTGTGACATTGTCCTGGACTGGTTCAGATCTTTCCTCTCCGATAGGCTGGAATGTGTTAGCCTTGGCAATGCCACTTCCCAGACAGTCGGTGTCTCCTGTGGTGTCCCTCAGGGGTCAGTTCTGGGGCCCCTGCTGTTTTCCCTCTACATGCTGCCTTTAGGTCAAATTATCAATCAGTTCAACATTTCTTTTCACTGCTATGCCGACGACACACAGCTTTACATCAGGACTGGAACATCATCATCATCCCTATCTCCGTCTTCACTCACTGTTCTCTCTGCCTGCCTGGAGGAAATAAAGGCATGGATGAATCAGAATTTTCTTCAATTAAACTGCTCGAAGACTGAGGCCATATTGATTGGCACCCCTCACCAGATACAAACATCAACTTTAACAACAATCTCCTTCTCTGGTCAAGACATCCCCCTCTCCACCTCTGTTACAAATCTTGGAATAAAAATGGACTCTCATCTTACATTTGAAAATCACATTAAGCATCTGTTTAAAACCTGCTTCTTCCATCTTCGAAACATCTCCAGACTTCGCCCATCTCTGACTTTTCCTGATGCTGAGAAACTCGTCCATGCCTTTGTCTCCTCCAGGCTCGACTACTGCAACTCCCTGTTTATTGGTATCCCTGGCAAAAACCTTCAGAAACTTCAATACATTCAAAACAGTGCAGCAAGGATTCTGTTGAGAGTTCGTAAATTTGAACATATTACACCCATTCTCCATAACCTCCATTGGCTTCCTGTCACCTACAGAATTCAGTACAAAACTGCTCTCATTACCCATCAATGCTTGCACGGCACTTCACCTGACTATCTAAAGGACATTCTTGCACCATATTCATCCACCCGGTCTCTACGATCACAGAACAGTAATTTCCTTCATATTCCTCGGACCAAGTTGAGGACCATGGGAGACCGAGCATTCTGTGTGGCTGCCCCCCGCCTGTGGAACTCCCTCCCTGACGACCTGAGAGCTCCACAGTCACTGGTTGACTTTAAAAGCAGCATAAAGACCTTTCTTTTTAAGCAAGCCTATTCTGCCTCCACATGATTTTATCTTTGATCTTAGCTGATATCATTATTGATTTTACTTGATTTTATCACTTGTTTTATTTTATTTATTTTTTAAGCAAGCCTAATCTGCATCCACATGATTTTATCTTTGATCTTAGTCGATATTATTATTGATTTTATTTGATTTTATCACTTGTTTTATTTTGATCTTTGCTTTATTACACTTTGTAGCACTTTGAGATTTTTATTAATGAAAAGTGCATTATAAATGGAATTCATTATTATTATTATTATTATTATAAAATATGGACTGCATTTTAGCTGGGATCTAAACCTCTCCTCAGGTGGGGTTGAAGGTCAAGATAAACTCTCATTCTTTGAATAAGCCGTAAATACAACCTCAGCATGGTCCTGGTCCTCATCACTGGATTGTTCCACACAGGTTGTTTCTTGGTGTGGATCATATTCTGTGTTGTTTTTCATCTTCTGATTGTTCTCTGTAGCATGTTTCATGTCAGGTCTCTCCTGGTCACTGGTGTCATGACCCATCGACAGCTTCGATATCAACCTATTGTTGTTCGCTGAGCAGCCTCTAAATGAATTGTGAAGCAAGGCCTCCAAACAAGATGTGGTTCTTGTTGGAGCAAGGTTTTGTTCAGGAAAGACAGTTTAATCCAGAAGGCTTCATTTTCAAATTAAAAGCATTTCATGCCATACAATGTTATCTGGATTCAAATTCCCAGCAGGTTTGTCGACTTGTTGATCATTTTTGTACACCGTTGTGCTCATGTCTCCAGACAGAGAGGTGTAACGCAGTTTTAAGATGCTTTAGGAGCAAAGTCGGCTAATTTTCCTTTGTTCCTACAGGAAACGATTGAAAAAGTCATTGTTGGGGCTTATAGTAAAAACATCAGAATCACAATTACAGTAAAGCAAAATGAATTGTAGCTTGTAATTTAGTGTGTGTGTGTGTGTGTGTGTGTGTGTGTGTGTGTGTGTGTGTGTGTGTGTGTAGGGTTGTCTTGCCAGCAGCTACCAGGGGAAACAGTGTTGTGAATTTTCTGCTCGAGAGCACAAGTGGCAGGCATCTACATCTGCTGATAAGTGATTGTGGGTGTTTCATTATATTGTGATGCACATGTGAGAAAAGCCTGCGGGGGCCTGAGACGGAGGAGGCGGGTTCGGAGGTGGAACGTTGTGATTGACATGGATGAAACGATAATGACAGTTTTTAGTTTGTCTGTGCAGCTCTTTTCTTTTGTTCGCCTAAGTGATGAAATTGTGCTTAATTCACCACAACCGCAATTAAAATGTATGCGTGAAATAAATGTAAGCGTGGCAGAAATGAAACAAAGCACAAGTTCCACAAAGGCAATGTGAAAACAACGTGTTCGTTTTATGAGATGGGATTTTTTTATTTTTTTAAATCACAATAACATTTTACCTCTTGCAAAGCAGAATAATTCATTTCATTTATATTTTTATTTAATTGTTTTGTCTAAGATGGAAACATTCTTAATTGCTGCCCCACCATCAACAAATGAAACGCGGGCGCTGATATTGCCCTGTCTGTGTTTGTACGAATGTCTGTTAGCAAAACATTATGAACCACTGGACAAGTTTAGGTGAAACTTGGAGAAAATTATAACTGGACATGTATTTACAAGTGATGAAGTTTGGACTTCACTTGATTCAAGATGGCTGCCACAGTCAACTGGATTAAACATAAATGTCAATATCTCAGTCAGTTTCAGAGATGGAGCTACATTTTGTTGTGGTTGTATCTGAGACTGATCTCCATCACTTACTCTGAGCTCCACCAGGCTACACAGGATTTCCCTTTAAAGTTTTATTTACTGTTTGGATTTAGCTCTGTTTGCCTGTTAGCAAAATATTTTAAGAACCACTGGGCAGATTTGAATGAAACCTCCTGGGAAAATCATTGAGCAAAACAATACCACAACTGATTTTAAAATGGCTGCCACAGCCAGCTTAACACAAAACAGCTGTTACTCATCAGTTTTAGATATTTGGCCTAAATTTGTTGTGGTAGTGGCTGAGACTGATGACCAACACATCCTTTGAGCTCTACACGTCACCCATAATTTTGCTTAAATGTTCAATAACATTTATCCTAATTGACTTCAGCAAATACAAAAACTGACATAAATTAATGAATTTTACAGATATTAAACTAAAATGTGTTGTGTTAATCAGCAAGAGTCTTTCAAATAATAATAATACAAATAATGAATTTAATTTGTAACGCACTTTTCATTAACAAAAATCTCAAAGTGATATAATGTGCAACTAAAATCAATGATCAAATAAAAACACGTGATAAAATCAAGTAAAATCAATGATAAAATAACAAAAATCAATAATAAAATCAACTAAAAACAATGATAATGTCAACTAAAATCAGAGATAAAATCATGTGGAGGCAGAGTGGGACAGCCTGAGTGGGACATGTCACGATATCACATGAGACTGTGCATAAAGTTATTTAGGAATCATCTTTATTTCAAAGATCAGGTAAAAGCTGCTTATTGTCTTATCAGGGCGGCTGTGGCTGAGCAGTCAGAGCAGTCGTCCTCCAATGCATGAGTCGGGGGTTTGATTCCACCAGTAGTCTCATGCTGAAGTGTCCCTGGGCCAGACACTGAACCCCTCATTGCCTCTGTCCCATCAGTGTATGAATGTGATAAAGCACTGATTAGTCTCGAATGGGTAAACGAGGGCACAGCTTGTGTTGTAAAACACTTTGAGTATCTTAGAAAAGTGCAGTTTATTTACATTTATTCTGACAGGACATGTCATGTCGTATAACTCTTATTCTGACAGATTCACAGAAACTCTCCAAATTTTTATATTTTTAGGTTACTGACTGGAAATAATTGCAGTTTTGAGTTGCTTTGCCACAGAATATCATGCACCATCTGCACAGAGCACTACCATAACTAACTCCTTGTCCATGAAATAGATGGAAACCAGGCTGATGATACTTTGCTTCCAGTCCGTCTCATTCGGCCTGTTCTGTCATCTACAGGTCCTGCTCAGAGTGAGCCGGAGAACTGTGGCGTTAACTTTTTGTTGTCACCCCGACCTCTTGAACCGGAGCTTTAATTCTCAGTGGCACACCGTTCTAGTGTAATGTGATGTGTTGTGCTGCACATTCTCACTCTCTGATGGAGACACAAACAAACACGTGCATCACCTGAAGCTCGGCGTGGCGTGGCGTGCAGCAGCCAGCAGGCCTGATGAGCACGGTGACAGCGCTGAGCACGTCCGCCTAAACGAACAGCTTCAGATAAGCAGATGTGCAGTTGTTCTTTCCCACAAAACAACAACGCTGACGGAGGGCTCGGTGGCAGGGTTGCAATGAACACAGCGTGCGTTGTGTCCCCAGCGCACACGGAGCTGCGCATATCACCGCTCCTTGCCTGAATATTTATAGTCTACTATACCATAATCATGTGTGTGTTTTGGTGTGCGTGTGTGATTGAGAGAGACTGGAGGAGTGACTGTGGATCTAAGAGCCCTGCAGGGGTGTGAGGCAAGAAGCAGCAAGAGGCAGAAAATCCCTGCTGCCTTTGGATTAGTGTCAGCAAACAGGAAGCCAGGCACCGAGCTGCACGTGAATGTGCGCGCTCCTAAAAAGTCACTCCTTGCCAGTGTTGGGGTAGCTACCCAAAATAAGTAATTAGTTACTTTAAAAAAAGTAACATAGAGTATTACACTACTTAGTTACTCAGTTCTGAAAGTAACTTCGTTACATTACTTTCGGATTACTTTAATACCTGAGATTTAACCTGTATTATTTTTTATCTTTCAATAATGACATTAGAGATCTTTTTGACACTCATTTTTAATGAAAGTGTAAAACAGCAGTGCTACATAACAAGCACAGTGCATAATGTAAACGTGCTATTAGAAAGGTATGGCAATTTCAAAATGTTAAACTTCATTTAAATTTCAGCTTCTTATCAAAACTGGGAAAAATAAACTTGGCATTCAAAAGCCATATCAAAACTCTGGCAAAGTAAAATTAACATTGAATTGGTTGTGTTGTCAACCTTGCAGTAGTGCAAACATATTATAAATACATTAAGACCTGTCCATGACAGCTGAAAAAAAATCTAAATAAAACATCTGAAATGTGACGGTCTTTTCAAATGTTGTTTTCTGCGTTGAGTAACCCTTATTGTATTAGAACGTAAACGTGCTATGTAAATAGCTCTGACAACAAATATACTAGCTAATACAACTTAAACCTTCAAACAGATGTTTACCTCTACATTTACAGCCTGCTACAAGTTTGTTTACCTCAGTGCTGGTGAAGATTCTCAGTCGTCCAGGACATGATAAAATCAAAAAAGGCGTTCAATACAGAACAACTGGACTTTATTTGTTGCAGAAAATGTTTCGACTTCTGTCCAGAAGTTTTTTTCAATTCTGAATGAATGGAAGCTGTGAGACCGAGAAGTTTTATACAGGCTGACATGCCACGCACCAACATATGAAATTGGAAACTGAAATAACCCCACAACATACCTTCAGTTTCCAATTTCATATGTTGGTGCGTGGCATGTCAGCCTGTATAAAACTTCTCGGCCTCACAGCTTCCATTCATTCAGAATTGAAAAAGACTTCTGGACAGAAGTCGAAACGTTTTCTGCAACAAATAAAGTCCAGTTGTTCTGTATTGAACGCCTTTTTTGATGTTTACCTCAGTCTTTGTAGTGGTTGCCTGGCGGTGAAATTCAAGCCGAGCCTGCTTACTCGGTGTCGGCATCAAACTTGCTGCACCATCCCTCTGCGGCTCTTTAGCAACTAGCTCAGCGTTAGCGTGTTGTCTTTGTAAATGCTTGTAAAGATTTGACGTCGAGTTTGCAGCAGTAGACAGTGTCTTGTTGTGGCCCAGACATAGCTTGCACACAACTGTTATGTTCTTGTCCTTTCTCGCAACAAAAGAAAAATAATGTACATACTTCCATCCATAAAACAATATTGCCGTGTTCTCCTCCACCTCCGCCATGTTGTTGTTCATCCCTCCATGTATGTCTATGTACGTTGACGTATGACGTCCCGACGTCGTCGCGTACGTCAAAACTATTCTCCGAAAGGTCCTGATTGTAACGCAAGTAACGAATGTAAGGTTTTGTTAGTAACTGTAATATATTACAGGCATTTTCAAAGTAGTGCGTTACACTACTACGTTACTGAAAAATGTAATGTAATTACTGTAACGCGTTACAAAGTAACGTGTTACACCCAACACTGCTCCTTGCTACATCATTATTGTTTTCTTTTTGTTGTTTTTTTCTTATGAATTTAAAACACACCTGTCTTATTACGTAAATCTATCTTGATATTCTGATGCATGCTCAATAATCCAGGTTGATATTGGTAGGTTGATATTGCTTTTGTGTTTTGTGTTTATTTCTAAGTTAATGTTGTGCACCTTCAACCTTGTTTTTAACGAAGTGGAAAGATTGCAGAACAGACACAGAACGCCACGCTGCTAAGAACATTTAGGAGAATCCTTTTTCAGTCATGGACCTAAAACTGTCGTGACCTGAAACTCAACTTACTTTAGATGTGAGCTCTTCAAGAAAGTTGATCAGATTTGTAATGACCATCCATCCATCCATCCATCCATCCATCCATCCATCCATTCATCATCCATCCATCCATTCTCTTCCGCTTGTTCCAAAGTCAGGTCTCGGGGGCAGCAGCTTGAGCACGGAGGTCCAGACATCTCTTTCCACAGCCTCCTCTTTCAGATCTTCTGGGAAGACCTCAAGACCTTCCCAGACCACCTGAGAGATGTACTGTAGTCTGTCCAGCGTGTCCTGGGTCTTCCCTGGGGTCTCCTCCCAGTCAGCCACGCCCAAAGCACCTCCCTGGGGAGGCGCCCAGGAAGCATCCTTACCAGATGCCTGGACCACCTCAACTGGCTCCTCTCGATGTGGAGAAGCAGCGGTTCTACTCTGAGTCTCTCCAGGATAACTGAACTTCTCAGCCTGTCTCTAAGGGAGAGTCCAGCTACCCTGCAGATGAAACTCATTTCAACCTCCTGTATCCATGATCTCATTCTTTCAGTCTCTACCCAGAGTTCATGACCATAGGTGAGAGTAGAAACATAGACTGACTGGTAAACTGAGACCTTTGACTTACAGCTCGGCTCCCTGTTCACCACAACGGACCGGCACATAGTCCACAATACTGCAGACGTAGCACCAATCCGTTTGTCAATCTCACTCTCCATTCTTCCCTCACTCGTGAACAAAACCCTGAGATACTTGAACTCCTCCACTTGAGGCAGAACCTCACCCTCGACCTGAATCCACCCTTTTCCCTCTGAGGACCATGGCCTCAGATGTGGAGGTGCTGACTCTCGTTCCAGCTGCTTCACACTCGGCTGCGAACTGCTCCAGTGAGAGCTGAAGATCACTGTATGATGATGCACTAAACTACTAGATTTGTAATTGGCCCCTCTAAAATGTCAGAGCCCAATGTTCTTTGAAGGTATGCAGATCATCCACTGCTTTGCTGCTCAACATGCTAAATGATGGAGTTGGAACAATTTTGATCAGACCTTAAAAATACCATCATGAACGACCTCATGCAAAAGCACAAGATGCTAAGCTTATACGTGTTGTGGATGACTCAACTACTACCACATCAAATCTGGTCAAGCTGACAGAGTCATAGTCGTTATACTGTTGGTTTGCTTAGCTGTGACAGCTGTCTTAATATTTTGCTAACAGCCAGATAGAGTTGACTCTAAGTAGTTAATGTCGTAACTTTGAACATGCTCATCACGCAATCTGTTAGCATTCAGAAGATATGTTGAGGATCAATCCTAGATACTGTCACACCAACTTGTAGCTCAGTACTGTATCTGTAATACTGGCAGAGTAAAAGCCACTTGTGTTTTTTAGCCGTTTGTGTCTTGAAACGCAGTGAAATACAACTCTTTACATCTTACATCCTAAACAACACATTGAACAGACAAGTCTGTGACAAAAAACAAAAAGAAATGTGTTTCTTGGCTCACCTCCTTTGAAAAATGCAACAGATGACTTGTCTGACATGCTCAGTGTTGCTTTGATGGTGTGAGTCGAGAGTGTGTTTGACACACACAGACCAGAAGAAGAGATACAAACAAAACGTTGTGGTGCCAGAACGTACGTCTCAAGGGAACAAGCGTTTAGACGTGATCCGTCAGAACAAGAAACAAATTAAAGGGGCAAAGGGTGAGATAGTTTGTAGTTTTCAACCCTAAACTCATTGTGAATTTTTTTACACTTGTTTGCATATTCAGATGTCTGCAACAGTGATTCTAATGATCACATTTAAAAGCACAAGAAACACATTCCAAACAACATAAATAAGAACAATTCATTAAAGCAACACAGGTTCAAAGTTCCTTTGTTGCTGAATAATTTAGGCCAAACGACAAATCAAATCCAACACTGTCCAGATGACCTGACTGAGAATTATTGGATTTGGTACATGGATGATTGAGCATGAACTTTGTTGCCTTGAACCACTTTGGCTGTGGCTGCCTGCCTGCAGAGGAGTTGACGAGGGACAGGACGGCCCCCAGAAACCATCTTGGCTCCAGCAAACTGGTTGGTCCACTTAAGGTGTTTACTGCTTGGTGGGGAAACAGTTTGCTGGAACTCCTCTGACTGATGAAGCCCTCCGGATGGAGGGTGAAACATTTTTATAAAAAAGAAACTGTCCAGATGACCCGACTGAGAATAATTGGATTTGGTACCTGGATTATTGAGCATGAACTCTCTTGTCAAATCAAACACTGTTAGACATCAGACGTTTTTCTTTGATAGTCTCGTGTTAGAATGAGCCAACACCAGCTGTGTAATGTGGTGATGTGGTTCATTCCAGGCCTAGCACTTGTTGCAAGGACGCACATCACCTCCACCTTTTATACCTGAGCTTTAGAGCAGCAGGTGTCTGAATTTAAGTCAAGAGGACCAGTAATGAGAAGATGCTGGTCTCATTTCATAACTTGACTCAGATCCATGGTTATGTATTTCTTCAGTGTCTTCTCCAACCATTACCCCTCTTTAGGAGTTTGGTACAGATATTTTAGCTTCATCGAAGTGGAAAACCTTTCAGGTTGCATCGCCCTGCAGGATCCATGCAGAAGGTTCTGAGTCGACAGCTAAATCTCTGCAGTCCAACAGGAAAACAGAATGTTTATGAACTATTTCATTCACGTTCAACTATTATTTCTGAAATGTAGACATGCCGATGTAGCTTGTGAAGTAATCTGAGATTTATGAGAGTAATTGTTAGAAACACAATTAGCAACAATACATGAATTATCTGTCTTTGAACCTGTTTTTACATTTTTTTTTTGGAGCCATGAACTTGCAAAGTCCAACTATTTTTCCAGCTTCCTGTGCTCATGGACGTGCTTTTCTCCCGGCTTTGTGTCTGGCTCTCACCCTCCGGCTCTTTGCCGTTGCTTGATAACGGGCACAAAGTACTGTATCCTGCTTTTGGTCGTCTGTGGAGGACTTTGCAGTCGATCTTGCTGTCTAAAGATTACAGAAGTGGTACAAGTGAGTGATGCCAATAATTGATCCTGAGGGAAGACGTGGGGCCACCGTGGTCAACCATTCTATTGAGTTGTTGGACTTTGATGAATTAAAAACGCTTCTTATCCTGTAATTCTTGTGGGGGACTGAGCAGAATATATTTGCACATAAAAAGTACAATTTGAGGAAATGTTTTGGGCCATTTAGTCAAATCTGTTGTGGTTTTATTTTTAGCAGCTTTAACAGTTTGAATTTTCTTTTACAAGAAACTTTTTTTTTAACACAGCCACTGTTAAATATAAAAGTTATGCTTTAAGAAAAATATCACTTATTAGTTCAGGCCTAGCGTTCCTTGAATGAACGCTCATCATCTCCTCCTTTTAACAGGAGCTCAGACTAAGATCATCTGTTGAAAAATGATGCAGTTAGAGCTTATTTTGTAAAAACCTTGAAAATAACATTAAGTGCATAATGATATATGATTTATGATATATTGCGTGAACTTTCATAACTGTGTGGATGTTTACGAAGCATTCACACTATTGTGATCCATTTTTCTTACGTAGATTATTTGGTGCGATTCTCATCCCTCAGTTTTCAAGCTATTTCAACAAATCATACATCAAACTGTTCAGCTCGTTCAGGGGAAGGGTGTGATGACTATGAAGGGTGTGATGACTATGAAGGGTGTGATGACTATGAAGGGTGTGATGACTATGAAGGGTGTGATGACTATGAAGGGTGTGATGACTATGAAGGGTGTGATGACTATGAAGGGTGTGATGACTATGAAGGGTGTGATGACTATGAAGGGTGTGATGACTATGAAGGGTGTGATGACTATGAAGGGTGTGATGACTATGAAGGGTGTGATGACTATGAAGGGTGTGATGACTATGAAGGGTGTGATGACTATGAAGGGTGCAACTTTAGCTTTTTGTAATATTTAACCTTTTCTACCACTTTTTTCCTTATAGAAAATGATCTGAGCTCATTTTACATCCTTCACATTTTGTTCAGGTTCAGTTTCTTTCAGCTTCCTTGTGTAAATAATAATTAATAAATAAAAATCAGCTAGTTTCAACTAATTTCATCTGTTTTTTCCAGCTGTTTTGTGCTCCATTCTATGGCACCCCGGAGGGGACGTGGGGGATTTTTTTTCTTTTGCGTTCCCTCGCAAGAGTTTTTTGCGTTCCCTTACAAATACTGTATGTAGTGTTACCTCACAGACAACAGCAGCAATGGAACAGACACACGTATTTGAGGTTCATGCAGGAGTTTGTGACTTGTCACTATATAAATAAACTGAATTTAATTGCATTTTGAAATTAGTATCCAGTGTGTGCTGCAGTGATAGAATTAATTTTACGTTGAATATTTCACGTTCATGCTCTGTGGATTCAGCGGTGACTTCCTCGTTCGAGCCGACGCAGGCAGTCTGCTCTCAGTCTGTCCCTCAGAGGAGCGATGGTTTGCTTAGGGACCGTCAACAAATTACTGTACAGTATTTGTCAAAGCAGCACCATGTATCATAACTAAAGTTTTCTCAGTATATTTCTGCATGGTAATAAATCATGAATTTTCTCACCATTTAAAATCCAAAAGAACAAGGTGGCACTTGTGTTTCAAAAGTACTGTAACGTTCTTTTAAAGCATCAAAGTTCGTGCTCAGTCATCCAGGTACAAAATACATTAATGGCCAGTCGGATCATCTGGACAGTTTCTTTTTAGTGGAAAGATGTTTCACCATCTATTCCACAGGTGTCAAACTCCAGGCCTAGAGGGTTGGAGTCCTGACACTTTTAGATGTGTCTCTGATGCCACACAGCTGATTCAAATAAGGAGGCCATTAGCAGGACTTAGAATAACTTGACTGCACTGAGAAGCTAATTCAGTCATCTGATTCAGCTGTGTGGCATCAGAGACACATCTAAAAGTTGCAGGACTCCAGTCCTCCAGGCCTGAGCGCTTCATCAGTCACCAGCAAAACCAGTAAACTGGTTGGTCCACCAAAATAGTGTACTGCTTAGTGGGGAAAACAGTTTACTTGGGACTCCTCGGACTGATGAAGCCCTCTGGAGGTGTGTGCTTAGTGTGTTTTTAGTGAATGTTTTTCTTAGTTCATATCTTCGATCTTATTGCTGTTTTTATTTTACATTTTAATACTTTTGTAGGATGTAAGTGGGACCCTGTGTACACAATTTCGTTCCACCACATTACCCACATGTGGTGCGAATGACAAATGAAGAATCTTGAATTATTGCATCCTTGAATGAACGTTGGTGTTTTAAAAGAAAGTTACAGTACTTTACTTTTGAAACACAAGTGCCACCTTGTTCTTTTGGATTTTAAATGGTGAGAAAATTCATGATTTATTACCATGCAGAAATATACTGAGAAAACTTGTGATACATGATGCTGCTTTGACAAATACTCTGGAAATATATCCAAAATATTATAACAATGTTCAGGCCAAGCTCATTATCCTGGTAATTTGCTGACGGTCCCTAGAACCATCGCTCCTTGGAGGGACAGACAGAGCAGCTGAAGGAAATCAGACTGCCTGCATCGGCTTGAACGGAACCCACGAGCATGAACGTGAAATATCCAATATAAAACTAATTTTACCACTGCAGCGCACACTGGATGTCCTTATATTTAAGGACGGTTTCAAAACAAAACTCCATTAAATCATGTCATCTGGACCAGTTTCTTTGAGGGAGGAACGTTTGTTGTCTGCGAGGTAACACTACTACATACAGTACAGTATTGCGATGGTAGGCAAACACTTTTTCTTGGGAATTCAAAAGTAAAAAAAACAAACAAAAAAAACAAAGTAAATCCCCTATTTCCCCTCTGGGGCTCCGTAGAAGATTTTTATTTTATTTTTATTTTTTTCAGATAATTTCCATTTTTTTAGTGCTCATTTCTGCTTCTTTCAGCCTAATTGGTCAAACATGTTCCTTCTGCTTTGTTATGCTAATTTAAGCTTGTTCTACCTTTTCAAACCCCCCCCCTTTTTTTTTAGCTAATTTGAGCTGTTTTCAGATCAATTCAAGTTTTTCTTGGTAATTTTGTCTACTTTCGGCCTAATTATTTTTATTTTTTTCAGATAATTTCCATTTTTTTGGTGCTCATTTCTGCTTCTTTCAGCCTAATTGGTCAAACATGTTCCTTCTGCTTTGTTATGCTAATTTAATCTTGTTCTACCTTTTCAACCGCCCCCCCCCCCTTTTTTTTAGCTAATTTGAGCTGTTTTCAGATCAATTCAAGTTTTTCTTGGTAATTTTGTCTACTTTCGGCCTAATTCACTTATTTAGGCTATTTTCAGCTTGTTTTGCTCCTTTCAGCTTATTCCTGCTAGTTTAAGCTTTTTCTGCTATTTCAGCTACTATTTAGCTGCTTTGTGCAAAATTTAGCTTTGTCAGCTAATTCCACAGTCTTGGAGCTCATTTCAGGTCCATCTGCTTCCTTCTAGTTTGAGCTTGGGTTTTTTTCTTGTGAAGGTCTATCAGCTACCACCACACAATTTTATATTTTTGTAAAATTCCCAGCGGTATAGCCATTTTTGTTCAAGCTAAATTTGATTAGCTGTGGTGGCCATCTTGACTTGTGTTACTACCTCCAATAGTAAATCAGTTGTAGTGTAAGCATACATTCAACAATTACTTTCTGGAAGAATCATTAAAATCTGTATAATGGTTTATGAGATATTTTACTAACAGTCAACTGGAGTTGCTTCTTATAGTTTTCATTTTAAACAGGAATCCTGTTTTACCAGTTAAAATATTATAGAATGGTAACAGTCTCAGCTACTATCACACCAAAATTTAGCTCAATATCTGCAGAAGTGTCTGAGTTATAATCATTTTTGTGTTTGCTAAGATTGCTTAGATGTGACTGCCATCTTGAATCAGATTGCTTCCAAAAGTGAAACAGTTGTAGTTGTGCATGTAACATTTACTTTCTGAGAGTTTCTTTTAAATCCGTTCAGCGGTTGCCTACAGACAGAGCAAAAACACAAGTGTGGTAATGACTACTTTTATAGACTGTTAATCCAGAAATTGCTGCTTTACTGGTACAGTTGCACCAATTTCCTCCCGTGCTTGTGCTTGTTTTTCAGCCTCTGTCTTTAATGAATGTCCAAATGTAATTAAGAAGGTGCAACAAGAGGCAAAACTACAGAGCTAAATGAATTGGGAGGAACATCAATAGTGAAACTGATGCTTCAATGAAGCTGCACTGAATCTGCACCGAGGAGAGCGTATCATTGGTCAGAAGACGTCTTAATTTAGCTTTCAGCAATTCAAAGGGAGTTTGTCCCGTTAACTGCAAAGTGTGCTTCAGGAATCAGGTGGAGGAGCTGTTGAGTTGTTTGGTTTTATTAAATCCATCAACCGCCTGCAGTTTTGTTTGTTAATGTCATTTTGTGCTGCGGGGCTGTAAAAGTCTCTGCACATAATGTCGTACCTGCAGGTTCTCTTTGGCTGTCTCCACCGGCTGCTTTCTGCAAACATCCTGCTCATTTTTAATCTGGTCCCGTGGAAAAAAAAAAACAGCCGCAGGGGCCGTGAGTTGTGAACAGGGATCACTTGTTGGCAGCTAGGTGGTTGTACAGATCCTAACAGGTTTAATCTCTTGGCCAAGCCCTGAGCACAGAGGCATAATGTGACCACAAACCCAGTCTCCGTTCCTTACAGAAAGGTAAAGGTGTTCATGGGTGCACAAGTTGCATATGTGAGCTGCTGGGTCGAAAACACAACTCATATTCTGGGAAGTCTGGATTTTCTTTTTTCACAAGCAAATAGAGAAGGTCTCATTAAACTGCCTTGACTGCTTAAATCTCACTGGGTTGCAACTTGTAGAGAAAAGTTGGAGACAAGTTTTGGGTAAAATATTGAAATATTTTCTTGAAGTTACACCTAATACCATATTTTTGTATATAACAGCAAATAAATTGCCACATTTTCTTAACACAATTTTTGGAAGGCATTGCTTTTTCCCCATATAAATGGTGGATATGTGTTCTTGTTTTGCATTACCTAAAGTTTTAGTTTCCTTCAAATATTTATTTGGGAGTGGAGGTGTCAGGCAATCTCAATTTTTAAAAAATTGGGGGTCTCGATACTACTTTGATCTTGATGATCTCTGGAAGGAATTATTCTTTTTTCTTAGAGTTATTAATGACAAGCCACACATTTTGCTTTTTATTGTACTAGTGTATCATGAATTATACATCACTGTATAAAAAATACTGGTACTACTTTACAATAAGGCTCCCCCTATACATGTCTAATAAATAGTTTATAGATATGTTATTAATTCCTCTATAAACACTTTATAAATCATTTATAACTGCTTTTTATGCATTAATTAAGGGTGACGGAGACAAAACGGACCAGTTTCTTGTCACATAGTGAGCCAAACCTGTTCATCTATGTATTTCATCTAGAGTTGTTGTAATAAACATTTCAGACTGTTACGAATGTATTTTTTAGCATTTAATATTAGCTGTATACTTATAATGCAGTGATAAAGTACAATATTATATGTTTAAAAATAGGTTTACAAATGCTTATTGTGCTTACAAGGTAGTAACCTGAAATATTTAATAGAACAACTCTAGATGACATATACAGTACTGTATAGGTGAACAGATTTGACTCACTATTTGGCAAGAAACTGGCCAGTTTTGTCTCTGTCATCCTTAATTAATGTATAATAAGCAGTTATTAATGATTTATAAAGTCTTTATAGAGGGGTTAATAATGCATCTATAAACTATTTATTATACATCTATAAGAGGAACCTGGGGAGCCTTATTGTAAAGTGGTACCAAAATCTTTATTGACCAAACTGAGATATGGTAATATGAAATAAAAGGCGTTGGCCAAGATGCACTGATGGTTTTATCTTTTGTAGATGCATTTTCAAATGTTCTTCATTCGTATAATTCACAAAACCCTTAAAAAAAAAGGATTTGTTCCTCTGACCTCACTGTCAACCACACAGTACCTTTCTGAGCTGGTGCAGTTTGCACACATTTAAACTGGGTGTTCTGTAAGCGTTTAGAGGAAAACCCTCCCATCTTTATGGAAATAACTGTCAGGGCAAATCTGTCAGATTGTCAAAGACCTTGCAACATGTATTAAGCATCAAATATTTACCGCCCCTAAAAGCAGGATGTATTTACATCTCAGAGAGAGTTTAGCATATGCCTGCACTGCCGCCTTCACAAAAAAGGACATGTCTGGGAAAAAAAAGGTGAAGAAATCCTCCTTTTCAGTGAATTGTTCTTTGAACTGTCCAAAGAATGCATCAAAGTTTGTTTGTGCAAAACAGTTAAACCTCAGAGCTCCCC
>JBBPBX010011161.1:24041-34171 GCA_038048925.1 Garcialebias charrua | reverse complement strand
TATATATACATATATACATATATATACATATATACATATATACATATATATACATATATACATATATACATATATATATATATACATATATACATATATATACATATATATACATATATATATATATATACAGGTGGTCCCCGACTTACGAGCACATCGACTTACGAGGTTCCGGACTTACGAGCGGACTAACGAACAGTAAAGTTGTAAAGAACATACAGAAAATACAGCACTGGTATGTGTTTTTAGATGAAAGTGTGTTAGCTAACCGTTTGTAAACAAAGTTCTGTGCATGTTTATGAACTAGTATGTACGTTTGTGTTGAAAAATGGGTGTTTGTTGTAGCGCTAGCATACATTTTCCGACTTACGACCGAAAATCCGGACTTACAAGCGACGCGTGTTTTGGTTTCCGACATACGAGATTTCGTGTTACGAGCACCTCGTAGGAGCGGAACTCACTCGTAAGTCGGGGACCACCTGTATATATGTGTATGTATATACATATACATATGTATGTATGTGCCTATTTTGGAGTTATAGCCCTCCCTCGGAGAAAACTTCACTAGCTGCCCTGAGCCAACCCTAACTACTGTATAGGATTTATCATACAGGACAGTCTTAATCCCAGTCTTTAAATCTGGACAATGTGTCAGCCTTACGGACAGAAACTGGAAGTTGGTTCCACAAGAGAGGAGCCTGAAAACTGAAAGATCTTCCTCACATTTTGCTGTTGGAAACTCTAGAAACCACGAGTAAACCTGCAGTCTGAGAGCAAAGTGCTCTTTTAGGAAAGTAAGGAACAATGAGCTCTCATTATAGAAGATCAGATGTTCAGGTCTCTCTTGTAAATGAGTCCCCAAGGCTCAGTGGGATTAACCTGTATAAATAAAGGTTGAATCTCAAATATAAGATGGAGCTAGGTTGTTGAAAGCTTTGTATGTTAGAAGTAAGATTTAGAATTCAATTCTGAATTTGACAGGGAGCCAATGGAGAGTAGCTAATTAAACTGGAGAGATGTGATCTCTCCTACCTACTAACTTCAGTTAAAACTCTGGAAGCAGCATTTTGGATTAACTGGAATTTTTTTAAGAAGTATTTGGACACCCAGATAATTGTTCCAGTGGCAGTTCTCTGCAGACATGTGAGGGAAACCTCTACCTGAATAAGACAAATAATACAAGGAGCAAAACTAACTGATCGGTTTTACTGGTAATTTATCAGCCTCCTCATTACACACACTTCCAGACGTTCAGTGTTGTTTTCCTGAAACAGTTTAACACAAGATTCTTGAGGAACATTCTCAGTTTTGTTCACATTTATGACAAACATGGCAAATTGTTCTAACAGTGGAAGAATAGGCCTGCCTTTTATCAAATAAATAATAAAGATTTGAGTTAATAAATGCCTCTGCCTTTATTTAGAAGATTGATTTCTCACAAATGATATTCTAGATGGTAAGCCACGTTCTGCATGTTTCCTAGTTCTGCACGTAAATCTGTGACATTAACATCAAACACAAGTTATCATTTTTCCCAACAAGCATGAAGACGACCTTGCGTCGCTGATTTATTGTGGACCGTGCAGCATTCATTTTGTGGCTAACGTTGTGCGAGTTGTTCTTCCTCCTGTTCACTCTGCCCAGGTGTCACTTTGAGTGTTTCTGGTGCTGCGATCGCATCTCATGCAGAGAATTTCCAACTGTGAAACAAGCAACTGCAGATTAAGTCTGCACAGAGATATCTTGTCATTTTTCACTACTCGTGTGGAGAATTTGGCCCTTACATTTGTGTGTCACATCTTTATGAAAATGGGACTATAGTAGTACACACTTATAATAATAGTTACTGGACTGAAACCACTGAGGCTGGCAGAGCCAAGAACACCACCCCATTAAACCTCCTTTACATCTGCTATTAGTACCACATATATTTTACTAATATTCTCTCAGGAAGTACATGATTGTTGAACTATAACACTTGTGTGACCTGGTTTTCCTCCAGACACAGATTTCCTGTTGAAACGCTAATAAACCTGTTGTGAGTTCACTGTAGCTCTTGTCTTTGTGCTCTAGTTTTTTCTTAACTTGGTGTTTTTTTAAACGTAAAAAGCTTAGAAACAATTAAGGTAACACTATATTTGAAGGGGTGTTCATAAAGTGTTACCACATTTAATATTATCAAAGGCAAAGAAATGTATTTTAGCTGCTGCCTTTTAGTTTTAAACTAAGAGTAACTTATGCTATCTATAGCATAAGATCAACATATATTGTTGATAAATGATAGTTATAATCTTCAAAGCTTTACTTTACATAATCTCATGCATATTGTAAGATGTCCTGCTCAGAGTATGTGTGTGAATGAGTTTCAGAGAAGACCACATCAAATTTCAACTCAAAATGTGTTCAGGTCGATGACCTGCAACAGCCATCTTGATCTGTGTTGACTCCAAAAGTTAATCAGTTGTAGACGAGCATCCAAATACAGGTAGTCCCCGACTTACGACGGAGATCCGTTCCTACGCTCCGTCGTAAGTCGAATTTCAACGCAAGTCGGAACATACATAAATACTGCACCATATACATGTACAGTACTGTATTGATAAGCACTTCACATATCCTAACACAGTACCCTACATAATTATCAAAAATCACATACATTTGGAGCCATAATGAAGGAAAAAAAGGGTTAATTTCTTACTGGGAGCTGGTGAAGCCTTCCTCCGTGTGTCAGCATGTTAGCTCGTTGCTCCACCAACATCTGCAGCTGCCTGTGCTTCGCGCGGTCCAGGGCGTTTACAGTAAGATCTGTTAGCATGTTAGCCCCTCCTAACCTCCTCTGCCTCCGGTCTGCCTCGTAAACCTCCGGTCCAAACAATGAGGTCTCCTGTAATTTTCCACTGAGTGCGCTGCTTCTGTCGTCAAGCTACTGTCTGCGTCAAAACCGGAAGGAACTCGGAACTCGGCTTTCAAAATAAAAAATTTATAAAATATATATATATTATATATATATTATATATATATATATTATATATATATTATATATATATATATATATATATATATATATATATATATATATATATATATATATATATATCCATCCATCCATCCATCCATTTTCTTCCGCTTATCCGGGGTCGGGTCGCGGGGGTAGCAGCCTAAGTAGGGAGGCCCAGACTTCCCTCTCCCCAGCCACTTGGAGCAGCTCCTCTGGGGGAATCCCAAGGCGTTCCCAGGCCAGCCGAGAAACATAGTCCCTCCAGCGTATCCTGGGTCTTCCTCTGGGTCTCCTCCCGGTGGGACATGCCCGGAACACCTCACCAGGGAGGCGTCCAGGAGGCATCCTAACCAGATGCCCGAGCCACCTCAACTGGCTCCTCTCGATGTGGAGAAGCAGCGGCTCTACTCCGAGTCCCTCCCGGATGACTGAGCTTCTCACCCTATCTCTAAGGGAGAGTCCAGCCACCCTGCGGAGAAAACTCATTTCAGCCGCTTGTATCCGAGATCTTGTTCTTTCGGTCATAACCCAAAGCTCATGACCATAGATGAGGGTGGGAACGTAGATCGATCGGTAAATTGAGAGCTTTGCCTTTTGACTCAGCTCTCTCTTCACCACGACAGACCGGTACAGCGCCCGCTTCACTGCGGACGCTGCACCTATCCGCCTATCGATCTCACGCTCCAGTTTTCCCTCATTCGTGAACAAGATCCCGAGATACTTAAACTCCTCCACTTGGGGCAGGACCTCCTCCCCGACCCGGAGAGGGCATGCTACCCTTTTCCGGCTCAAGACCATGGCCTCGGATTTGGAGGAACTGATCCTCATCCCGGATATATATAATTATTTTTTTATTATGGAGATGGGTGTCGTAACCCCGAAACGTCGTAACTCGAGGCTGTCGTAAGTCAAGGATTACCTGTAATATTTATTGTACTTTTCATCAAAATTAATCTGCTGATTCATGAGATATTTTGCTAACAGACAGAGATGACAACACTGACATGGGCAAGCTTTTGGTTGCAGAAGATAATTAAGAATGCCCACTGATCTACTGCAATATTTGATTTAATGACTTCAGATTATCAATCAGTCAGTTTATGTTTACATATTAGATGCAAATTTTTTTCCTCTTAGCATGAGCAATGCACACTTTTGCAAACAACCCCAGATTTTATTATAAAGCCCTAATAAGGGAATTAGATAAAAACACTCAGTATGTTGGTTTTAATTGCTCTGTTCCTGCTGCAGATTGCATACAGAATGTTGTCAGTTCCTGAGAGACGGTGGAAATCTGCAAATTACTGAAGTGGAGAATTACACAACAGCTGTTCTGTTTGAGGAGGACGCACGTCTCCAAAAGTGTGCATCTTAATAAGTTGTACCACAGAACAGTTATTCTGCAAAATGTTTCACCCTAGAGGCCGTAGTCCAAACAATGTAAACACTTCATGAGGAAGGAGTTCAAATCTGAGTTGAACCTAAAGAAAACACAACAACTGAGGTCATATTTGACCCACTGCTAATTAGCAGCAGTTCTATATAGTTTATTTAAATGCATGTTGGTGTTTTGTTCTTTATTTGTTTCAGTTACATCGCCACATTTTTAATTTGTTCCAACTATAGTTTTTTTCTTTTTTGTGATCTGTCTGACTTTGAAAATTAACTAATTTGGTCTAAACCTGGGACAAACAGCCAACACAGGCTGTAATTTTACTGTTTTATAACTCACAATATAGTAGTTTTTTAAGTTACGTGGCTGCCTCCTCCTCATCCAGTTCTATCAAACAGATTTCAACTATAAGCACGTCCAAAACTCTCAATATAATTAAAACTGGTGATGCACAGCTGGCACTGTGCTGACTTTTTGCCTTTTCTGTATGAGGCATCGTGATTTGTCTTCATGATTAAAAACATGTGAAGCCACAACATGTGTTCTTTACTGTAGGATGATTTTTTTTTTCAAACGGTTGAGCTGCGCAACTGGTAGTGTTATCTACAGCAGGCCCACTGATGAGCAGCACTTGATGACGACAATATGTTTCTCTGTTTTTGCATTTTGAGCAGTTAGTTGGTTGCAATCTACACTTTCACCACTAGATGTCACTGAATCCCACTCACTGAGGTTCAAAGTTATGGTTTGGTTCAGTACCATCCCTGAGACACATTCTGTTATGACATAGCGCTATATAAATAAACTGAATTGACTTAAATTGAATTTGTTGCCAGAGCAGCACGATGGCTCAGATGGTAGATGGCTGTTGCCTCTCAGCGAGAAGGTCGCCTGATCACATCCCGTCTGGAGACCATTCTGGGTAGAGTTTGCATGTTCTCTCTGTGCATGCATGGGTTTCCTCCAACAGACCAAAAACATGCATGTTAGTCTGATTGGTAACTCTAAATTGTCCCTAGGTGTGAGTGAGAGAGTGAATGCTTGTTTGTCTCTATGTGTCCCTGTGATGGACTGGAGACCTGTCCAGAGTGCACCTCACCTCTCACACAGTGACTGCTGGACATGGACACCAGTGACTCCCGTGACCCAGAAAAGAGGACGTGGGTAAAAGATAATGAATGTATAGATGGATGGATGGATGGATGGATGGATGGATGAACAATTATGCTTCTACTAAACAATAATCCAAATCTGTCTGCTGGTTATGGAAACTTGATTGAAACACTGATTTTTTTTCCATCTTCCAACTTTAATCACAAGTAGTTTGCTTATTTTGTTTCCACTCTCAGAGCTTCTTTTTGAGTAAAATGTGTTTCTTCACTTAGTGAAGCCTCTGAAATAGCCTCTTATGAACTCTGTGGGCTACGCCTACTACCTTTTTCTGCTTCATAAGTTTAGACCAAAGTTTTGGGCTCTATCCACCATGAAAAGGGAGAAGGAAAAAGAGATAACGGTTTTGTCTCTGTTTGTGCATGCATCTCTTCATTAGTCAGACTGCTGGCAAAATATCTGATAACCCACTGGATAGATTGTTTTTTTAACTTTCAGAAAGTAACAAGTGGATGTACATCTACAGCTGCTTTATTTTTTTTAAGTCAACCCAATAAAGGGAGGCCAGAACAGCCATCTCAGCTTAGAAAATGCAAAACTGTCTTTAACTCAATCAGTTTTCAAGGACTGACTTCAAACTTGGTGCAGTAAGAGTCATCCACAACTCATTGTTTGGGCAGTAATACATTGTGTGTTGCAAAGTCATATGAGCTCACACTCTTAACATTATTTTCAAGATCTGACTGTCATTTCAAACATAAGAAGATTTTAGTGAAATTTCTGGCATGAAAGATATTGAACGATTCGCATTCCTTCAATGAATGAAATGCTTTAGATTAGAGTCAGTTTCTGTTTAAACTTGTACCTTTGCTAAATTAGCACAGTTGATACTTGATGCATTTTGATGCTCAACAGGAACTGAGATTTAGTTGTTCACACTCCTTTGAAACAAAACTTCGAACATTGTTCCAGAAACACCGGTGTGTTTAGAAATAAAATATTTAACACCGTCGGGTGTTGTCCTGGGCTATGGGGGGGTCGGGGCCTGGGGGTTTGCCGTGGGCGGGGCTGGTGCGGCGCTCTCCCTGGGGCTGCTTGGGCTGGGGTGTCCTGCCGGCAGGGCGCGGGTTGGGCCAGATCTTAGATGTCGGCTCCTCTCCACCCCAGAATGAATGGGCCTACCTTCTGGGTTTGGGTGTGGACTGCCCCATGTAGGGGACAGGTACATGTCTTGGACCTGGGGGGTATAGAGTGAGTATTGGGATTATGAATGGAATGTGTCATTATTATATGTCTTTGAGAGAGTGAGGGTGAGGGTGGGCTTGTGTGATTGTATTTGTGTATGAATGTCTAGTTGTCAGGTCGAGACTTAGAGTGCCCCCTCTTTGATACATCTGAGGCTACTTGGTGCCGTGCTCCTGCCACGTGGCCCCCTGGCGGGGTATGCCCTTGCCTACGGCGCGCTTGGGGCCCTCGGTATCGGGGGTTGGGCACTTGGGCGTATGTCGGCTCGGCATGGTGACTGCCTGTTGGGGCTGGGGTCCTCTGGTCCTATCGGGCCTGGGCCTGAGGGGTGGGCGTCCCTGGTGCCTGGCGCCTGGGGCTACGTCGGTGCAGCGGGCTCCGTTGGAGTCCTGTGAGTTTGTCGCTGTTGTCCCCTGGGGGTCATTGTGTCTGGTCGCTGGTAGGGCTCTCCCGGTTCTCCCCCATGGTCGGATCTGGGGGGTGGGTGAGTGGTTCGTCCTGTTCGGGGGGCCCTGGGGGCTCTGAGCTCGGGGTCCTTCTTGGGGTCTTGGGCTCTGGATCCCCCCTTTCGTCTTGGGGGGTGGATCTCCGATGCTTCACAGTCGCTATTGAATGTTCTATTAGAGAAGCCTTATTCGTTTATGCATGCTTACAACCACACACTAATAGATGCAAGGATACACACACAGGTATCATATGTAGATATGTAGATGGGTATATGACTGAATATGAATGTATGTACAGTATTTTCTGGTGTATAGGTCGCACCGGTGTATAGGTCGCACCTACGTTTAGCTCTGCTGCAAATGTCTGCCACAGGAGTGCACAGCAAGGCTTTTAAGAAGATTAACACTTAAAAACAATTATTTGTTTGATAAAAATTATAGCAAATATATGTCTGAGCTGAACTTTTCCTTAATAAATGAACGTAATTGTGAAATGAGCTGGATTTAAAAATTTGTTTCGCCGAAAGTGATAACAAGCCATATATAGGTCGCACCTGAGTATAGGTCGCAGGCCTTGAAAAAACCATAAAAAGGTGCGACCTATACACCGGAAAATACGGTATATATATATATATATATATATATATATATATATATATATATATATATATATATATATATATATATATATATATACANATATATATATATATATATATAAATACACAAATAAATAAAATTGAAATTAACAAATCAAGACCCCGACACACACACCCCCGTCCCCAAATGCATTGTTGGTGAGTGTTGTTCTAATTGCGTGGACCACGCAATCCGTTGGTGTCCACACTGCTTCTCAACTCTTATCTCCAGAGACGTATCGTCACCAGGTAAAGAGTCGTTGAATGTTTGCTGAGCGTGCGGGAAGCCCAGCTGTAACTCGTTTGGAAAAAGTGTCACCCTGTCTCATTCAAAATAATTGACTTCCTTTAAACTTCATCTTTTTCCACTCCTTCCTCCTTAAACTTATTTTTCCTAAACCAGTAAAACTCTTAAGTAAATGTGCCAGCAGAAAGTTAAACCTTAACTTGTCTGTTTGTTTCAATTTGAATCTTGTCTACCGTAGTTTATATGAAATCTAAATCAGAGCTAATCTCGATACAAATGTTTGATGTACTTTTATGATTTTCTCAGTAAAAGGTTCATCTCTTGGTGACTCAACATAAATTGACGTTTCTCGTGAAATTACATTTTGTTTGGTCACATTTAATCGGTTTAAATCCAAAAAAGAGTGAACTCGTTAGAAATTTGGGTCAGATAAAATCTGCTCCAACTTTCATTTGGAATATGGTAAAGTCAGTAAACTGACCAGAACCTAAACTCCTACAGAGGTAACATGCAAACGGGCGCAGCTATCGGCAGGGCTAACATCAGTTAACGTTGCAGCCTTTTTGGATGGACACTATGGAGAAACGGCTACCAGTAAGTTATTCACTCCTTTTCCTTTCATGATGACTCCAAATGTATGGAGTTAACATGCTAACAGTCCTTCCTGTAAAGAGTTTGGACCGCGTGGAGCAGCACGAAGCTGCGGTGCTCGGACGTGCAACGAGCTAACATACAAAAAGACGGAGACAGGCTTGTCCAGCTCAAAGTAAGACATTTATTTTTTATTTTTTTATTTTGTCTCTAAATGGACTGTACATGTATGTGTTTTGTGATAATTATGTAGGGTACTGTGTTAGGATAGGCAAAGTACTTGGTAACTTGGCAACTGTTTTGTACCGTACATGTACGTGTATAAGTGGCGACTTACGGCAAAATCGGGTTACGAAATATGCGTAGGAACGGAACTCGTACGTAAGTCGAGGACTCCCTGTGTGTGTATATATATATATATATATATATATATATACAGTATATATATATATATATATATATACTATACATGTCTATCTGCATTAAATATGTATATGAAAAAAAGACTGAGGTACTTGTTTTTGGACCTAGTGGAGCTTGTTCGAGCCCTCCAGTTGATTTAGACCCCCTGACAATTTATGTAAAATCTACCATTACAAACCTTGGTTTTAAGATGGACAGTGATTTTAAGCTCGAGAGTCAAATAAGGGCCACTGTAAAATCTGGTTTTTATCACCTGAGAAAAATAGCAAAGGTAAAATCTATTCTCTCACGGCAACAGTTAGAAACAGTAATTCATGCCTTCATTTCTTCACGGCTGGATTACTGTAATTCTCTTTATCTTGGAGTCAGCCAGTCCTCACTTGCACGTCTGCAGCTGGTGCAAAATGCTGCTGCACGTCTTTTAACTGGAACACGCAAAAGAGAGCACATCACACCTGTCCTGGCTTCTCTCCACTGGCTGCCCGTGTATTTTAGAGTTCATTTTAAAATTCTCTTGTTTGTTTTTAAGGTTTTAAACAACCTTGCCCCCCCTTATTTGGCAGAGCTTCTACACCATTACACTCCATCCCGGTCACTCAGGTCTGCTGACCAGCTGCTCCTGGTCATTCCACGGAGTAAGAGGAAGCTTCGAGGAGACAGGGCCTTCTCTGTTGGTGGCCCCGAGTTATGGAATGCTCTGCCTTTACACATTCGACAGGCTCCCTCACTGTCCATTTTTAAAACCCGTTTAAAAACGCATTTATACTCATTGGCCTTCAACCCAACTGAGACTTGATTTTACTTCATTTTTATTGATTTTATCTGTTTAACTTGTCATTTTATTGTATTTTAAAGGGAAATTTTAGTTCACTGTGTATTAGTTTGGTGGTTCTGTTTTTATGCTTTTTTAATCTTGTTTGTAGCTAGTGTCCAGCGCTTTGTTTCAGCTGTGGCTGTGTTAAAGCGCTTTACAAATAAAGTTGATGATGATGATGATATATACACATATATATATATATATATATATATATTATATATA
>JBBPBX010011161.1:7935-23976 GCA_038048925.1 Garcialebias charrua | reverse complement strand
TATATATATATATATATATATATATATATATATAATCTACTGCAAAGTCATGAATATTATGTGTCTTTTATGCATATGTGTTTTGTTGCTGTGTTCTGTGATGTACTTTGCAAGATTGCAGACAGCGGTTGGGTGTGTTTGCCTTGTGCTCTTTTTGTCGATATTTGTTTTGTGGTCTTACTTTCTGTCTTTTCCTTTCTTTCTATTAAAAAAAATTATCACATTGGTGTGAAGAGGATGGCTGTGAGGTGAGAAGAGAGGCCATCTATAAAGGGAAAAAAAATATTTAGACTTTCACTGAAATTACTTCTTATTTGTGCAGTGTGACTTTAGGCAAGCTGCATGTATGGAGTACTCTAATTGGTGCGTTTGTATGTGTTTCCTCCATGTTCATTATCTGATGGCCGCTTGTCCTGAGCCTGGTTCTGCTGGAGGTTTCTTCCTGTTAAATGGGAGTTTTTCCTTTCCACTGTTGCCTTTGTGCTTGCTCAGGATGGGAGACTGTGATGAATCAACGCAATCTGCTGGTTTCCTTAGATAGAGAACTTTACTAATTGGCTTTTTAATTTATATGAATGTTTCTGTTCGGTGGCAACTTCGGTTATAACTTGGCACTATATAAATAAAATGAACTGAGTTGAATTATCTACATGAGTAAACTTTGTGAGGGAAAAGAAAAACATTCAGAGCGTCACTTTGGACCAAGCGTCTTTGTTTTGAAGGTGGCGTAGAATCACAACAGTCGGACATCTTTTCATCCCATTTCCTGTTTCTTTCTGTGTTGCAGCGCTGCCAGTTACAAGGAGAAGGAGTCCCCTCCGCCCCCTGCCCCCCCCCTCACTTCTCTAGAACAAGCAAAATGTTGGGACCAGTCAACTCAAGCACTAACGGACACTGAAAAGCAACAACCTGAACGGGCCTTTGGATGAGTTCGGAGCAGCGTAGCTGATCGCTGCTGAACCGCGTCGGCAAATAAACTTTGGATGGGTTCAGACTGGAGTTGTGTGGGGGAAATAAAAAGAGTAAGTCGTGACCCAAAACGATTGCCTTAATTACAACACATATATAAATGTACGAAGAGACAATACCAAGAGACTTATAAAAGATGTTTTCATGTGGGGGAAAAAAAGTGTCTTGTAAGGAACAGATGTGAATATTTTACTATGATAGAGATGTTTGGTTGTATTGTCAAACACTATGTTTTAGCTGGGTCGGCTTCGTAGACGTCATCGGTTACTAAATGGTGAGTTTGCCCTCCGCTGACTGCGACTTTATCTGTTTTTACTTTGGTTCGTTTCACATAAGTTGTTCACTTAAATGCTGGCGACACGTTCGTGAAAACCCTTCTTCAGCGGGAGCGGTGGGGAGGAGACGAGCTCGACATAGCACACGAGAAGAGAAACCTTTTCACGTTAAAATCCACTTCCACTAAAGCAAAGATGTCAGAAGCATAAACACCGTCACAAATATCTGCCACACTCACTTTTCTGTCACGGCGAGGCCGCAGGTGAGACTCGGGCGCTCTCACCGCACGAGAAAACGATTGACGAGATTGAAACACTTTAGGTTTTCCTTTCGTATATATATATATATTTTTGTTCCTCAGATGCAAATTTAGAGCTGACCTGCTGCTTTGTTGTTTTCACTCTGAATTTGACTGTATGCAAATGTAACATGGATGTGTGTGTTCTCTATTTTTTTAAATCTAGCCTTGATAATTACATAACCAAAGGTGAAACCCTAAATTTATTGTACGTTGTGGACTTCTGGGAAAAAACGAAAAAAAAAGTGATATAGATCCACATCAGATGGAAATGGGGGGAAAATGTAAATATCAAACGTTTCTACTTGTGTGTCTGAAGGTGTGTTGCAGATAAGAGACTTTTTACTTTCTTTGACTGTTATGACCATCCAGCATTCTCATGTGTTCAGTCCGTCCTCGCTGATACAATCACGTTTCTTATATTGTTATGAAGGCTGCTGAAACTTTTCTTCACCGTCGTGTTTTATAAGATTTATTTTGAAGGCTTCATTTGGTTTCATACTTCCATTAAAAAAAAAGTTTTATTTTTTGCACACGCAGTTGGAGCTGAGGCGGCTGCATTAGAGAAGTATTGGCCCCTGCTTGTGTTTCTTTGACCTCAAATGTTGCCTGCAGATGAAATATTTAGTAAAAATCACCGACTAGTGAGTGATCACTCATATTTTTATGAAGACAGTGTTTTATTTTCCTATACCTCCCTGAAGAAATCTCTCTTTGCATACTGTGTTGGCAACGATGGCAATCAAAAGATTGGACTTCTTGATTTTAGTGTTTTCGAAAGAAAATCCAAAGTTCACAATATTCCTCTTTTTGAAACCGTGTGTCTGTAATTCTCGCATAAACAGCATAAACCGAGGTGTTTACCTAAATGTACCAAATGTTTCCTTAGTGTCAAAACATTGTTACAAAGTAATAGTTGTAAAATAAATGTTAGTAGTTTACTCGGGAACTCCAGGGAAGGCGTTTTTATGGAGAAGCTGAAAACACAAACTCTTGTCATTTTTCCAACGTTTTATCGGGACCAGTGGTACAACTCACTTCAGTGTTGGCAAACCTGCAAATATGATATCAAAACCTAAACGTGGGTCAACGAGACGGCTGGTTCACAGAGAACACAAAGGTGAACGCTGTCAGGGACAGACATTTTACATCAAGTTGTTGCTGCCACTTTCTATAGAGACGAAACAAATGTAAATAATAAGTATACGTTTAGAAACACAACTGTCATGAAGGCAGAGCAAAGCAAACAAAATGAAACAATTTTACAACCACTGAGAATAGTTAGCACAACATTTGAAGTTTATGAGGTTATTTTCATTTAATTGTTGAGTTTACGCTTACATTTGGAACAGTAGCCCCACCACTTCCTGTTACTGTATTACACTTTTGATTTGTGACTACACAAACAAAACGACTGCATCTTATGGTGGTGAGTACTTTGTATTTCAGACAGTATTTCACTGGGCTGACACTCTTGCCTCAAACAGAAAAATGCGCCGCAAACACACGATTGATGCAAATTGCAAAACGAACAAATGCAAAGGAAAAGTGCTGCAAATACCAAAAACAACCAAAACAACTGCAAGTACAGGGAACCCTCGACTTACGGCAACTCGGACTTACGAACGCACTGTAAAAAATAATATTTTTAAATAATTGAATACATGTACAGTACAGTACTTTACACTTACCAAGCACTTAGCCTATCCTAACACGGTTTTTAAAGATGAAGGAGTGAGTTGAAAGTAGTTCCCTTTATGTGAATGGAGCCTGCTGGGGAGGAGAGAGACAATTCAACTCACTCCTTAACTGTGTTAGGATAGGCTAAGGGCTTGGTGATTGTACAGTACTATACATTTATCTATTTATACATTAAATTTTTAAAAATAAATAAATATATTCTTTAATAAATAGATAAATGTACAGTACTGTACAGTCACCAAGCACTTAGCCTATCCTAACACAGTTTTTAAAGATGAAGGAGTGAGTTGAATTGTCTCCCCAGCAGGCTCCATTCACATAAAGGGAGCTACTTTCACTTTATGTGAAAGGGAGACAATTCAACTCACTCCATCTTTAAAAACTGTGTTAGGATAGGCTAAGTGCTTGGTGACTGTACAGTACTGTACATGTATTCATTTATATAAAAAAAATTATTTTATTTTTTTACTATAGGATCTGACTTACGTCATTTTCGACATACGAACGGTCCTTAGGTCCGGAACTCGTTCGTAAGTCGAGGGTTCCCTGTACTTCTTTCTTCCCTCCAACTTTCTTCTGGTCAGCCCGTTAAAGCAGGGCTAGTCAACTGGTGGCCAGGGGGTAGAGCTGTCATTTCTGTCTGAAGCCTGTCTTCGGCTTTGAACCTGTAATTACTGTTAATTCGTCATGTCAGGTGGGGTTTGGACATGATGGCGACCGGGTCAGATCAGATTTTTTGGGCCTGAATGCAACTCTGGGACCAAATCAAATTTTAGTAATTACAATCTTAAGGGAACAGATATATTTGTTATGCCACAATACAGAACTAGTTTAAAGAGTAGGTCAACTTTAGTACAGGGAATAGGACTGTGGAATTGTTTGGAACTTGATATTAAAATTGCAAAGTCAATATCTATATTTAAGAAACTTTTCATGAATATATTCAAGAAAATGATTAAAACAAAATTTCTGAACAAATATTCAGAAATTGGTTTATATGCAAATTACTATTTATGGTATTGTGTGAGAAATCATTTAACATCTTATATTTTTTTTATATGCGATTGCTAGTTGAATTGATTGTTTGAATTAATTTAGTTTGAAGAAGGGGCAGAAATAATAAGATTTTTTTCTTCTGCCTCCTTTCATTTCATGTATTGTTTTGTATTATAATGTTGTTTTGTAAATAATTTTCTTGTGTTTTATTTTTATTTGAAATGAATAAATGTAATAAAATAAAAAAATCAGGCCCCTGGGTGAGCGCAGTTCGACCCCCCAGTGGGTTCATTTCTAAAATAGAACTACATTTTAAACTGTAAAACAAACTTAATGACAATAACTGCTGGATGTCCGGCCCCTGAGCTCTTGGCTTTCAGTAACGGTGACGCCCTGAGCCATTTAGTAGTCCTGCGTTAAAGTCTTTACAGGGGGTCTGGTCCCGGAAGACTTGGAGGTCGAGCCCCCCTCGAGGTCTGGCTGATTTCTGTTTTGAGGAGTGCAGAGTTTCTTACCTGCAGCTGTTTTGGGTCTCAATGATTTTTGTATTTGCAGCATTATTTCTTAGCATTTGTTTTGGTTGGTTGCAGGTTCTTTTTCTTCTGCTTTCTGTGATTGCAGAATTTTTTCTTTTGAAGGATTTTTTTTGTTGCATCAGCTTCTTATTTTTTTTGTGTGTGTGTGTGTGTGTTTTGAAGTTTGTGTCATTCATGTGTTTGTAGTACATTTCACCATTTGCTGCACGTTTGCCCCTGTACGCCACCATAGAGATACAGGCCTATGAAAACAGTACTGTTTAAATACTAAAATTAAACAAAATACTAAAACATGTAAAAAATATTGGAAATAAAACATGCGCAGCACTAATAAAGTCATTGCGATTGTCCAACCCCTGACAAAATGTGCACCAAACTTTGCTTGAGCAAACGTGTGGTCCCATGTAACTTTTTTGTTTTTTTGCGTCTAACTCCCCCCCCCAGCAGCTGCGGCCCTTCAGAACTGTAGGGAGACACGTTTAGTCTGAACAGAACCAGTCAGCCTGTTTTTTAATTTCTACTCTTTGAGCTGTTTACCTTCAACTGGAATGGATACAATCTATAAAACCTCAAATTGTTTCCATACTTTTCCATAGGTGGACAAAAGGAGATGTGTGCACAAAATATGTTTCTAGAAACAGTTATGTTACTGATGCTGCACATCTTAAGCATGAGTTTTCTTCACGTGCAGGTGCTCTATCAGCTGCATTTACATCCACACACATTGAGGAGAATGTTAAAACATGACCCAGGGACTTTAATGTGAACATTATCTTACAGGCTGCTCAGAGATCTGAACTAAACTATCACACAACACATGATGTTGCTGCAGCTACCGGAGTTATTCTAACGTACAAATGAATCAGCTACAGATTAGGATTGCAATGAAAACTCACAGGTTGGTATGATTTAAAAAAAAAAGATGAAACTGAGAAAAGCCATCAAGCAGAACCTCAGAACCTGCTGCCTCTAATTGATTTTAGTTTATTAAATCTGCACGTTTACATGGCTCGCCTAATCCAGATTTAAAAAGAAGATAGAGAGCTCAGTCCTTCAAAGACAAAAGCTTATGTCACATGTCCGTATACATTTTGAGTGGTACAACAAACTGGGTATCGCATGAAGAAGAAACATTTAAATGAAAAAAGAAAAATCTCCACGTGTCAATGTGAAATAGTCTCAGATCAAATCAGTAGTAAATTGTTCTGCTATTTATTCTTGCAGCTTTTAAATCAGTCAGTAATACTGTTTGGAATTGGTCATTTATTTTAAATATTGGATGTTTTTTAAATGATAAGGAACTAGTTTTCACTTGATTGTACCACTTTATTATAAACAAACATATTAAAAAATAAAATGTAAATAAAGGATTAGTTTCCTATTTAGCATCCAACATTGAAAAAAATGATGCTTTCCATTAAATAAATTCATTTCTGATACATAAATCTGAGATTCCTTCATGCCTCTTTGTACGACAAAGTATTAGGACCATGCTAAGAAGAAAAAAAAATACATTAGGAGCAAAAAGTAGTAAAATTATGAGAATAAAGTTGTAATATTACAAGAATAAAATCAATATTATGAGAATAATGTAATTATTACAAGAATAAAGTCATATTATTATGATAATTAAGTCATAGTATCATGAGAATAAAGTCAATATTTTGAGAACAGTCATTTGAGAATAAAGCCAATATTACAATAATAAAGTTGTAGTATTACGAGAATAAAGTCAATATTATGTTAATAAAGTCGTATGAGCATAAGGTAAATATTACAAGAATAAGTCAATAAAAAAGAAGAAAGAAACGGGGCAGAAGATTCGGAGCTGCAGGTGTTTGTATTTCATGGCCGTAAAAGAACATTAAACCTGCTTTTGCCTGCATTCTGGTTTATTCAGACGCGGACCCTGTTCTGACACACGTCTGCTTTGGGATCTCACCTGTTTTGGGTCTTCGGCCGCGCGCGCCCGCTGAGTGCAGCAGCTGAATGAACGTCCATTTGGGTGATGGATCGCTGCCTGGCAGTACAGTCCCATCTGAAACTTAACTGAACTTTTTAACTCTTTCAAGGCCAATCAGCTCGCGGTGAAATAGTTCCGTGCGGCTGGTGATTGTATGGCAGGCTATTGCGGCTGATCCTGACGTAATTAAAAGCCTGAGACCGACCCAGCTCGCCTTTTAATGACATTATAACGGGCCGACCCAGCCCTAATCCGGGTCGGTCCGAGCTGGGTTTCAGGTTCGGGTTAGAAATGACAGCTCTACTTTTGGGTCAGTGTTTGTGATATATGCCTTCATCCCCATGATGTAACGATTAAATCCGTGAATATGGCCATTAATTGTAATGCCATTCAGTAAGAATCCATAATATGCCACAGTGCGTAGGACCCCCTGCTGTTGTGCTGCTGACGTCAACATTCATCATTTTACCACAGTCTGACTTTTCATCTCAGAGTTCTGATAATATTACAGATTTATTCTCATAATGTTTCTACTTTATTCTCCTAAGACGATGAGTTTACTCTCATATTATTTTTACTTTATTCTCATATTACGACTTTATTGTCATATGACATTATTCGGGTTCGTAATGTAAATTGTTTTCCTTGGTGAGGCCCTAAAGCTCTGTCGTATCTTTGAGCTCATGAAGTGAGTAAATAAAACTAAGACCCTCCCCCAAAGCCTCCTATTGAGACTCAATGGGATTAACCTGTCTAACTCATAGGTTGAATGAAAAATACAGGGGGAGGGGTACACACAGTGCACACTCCCATCTCATTCATCTCCAGTTAAATATCATAAACAACAAACATATTCAAAGTCAAAGTTCAGCGTGAGAATAAAACCTGGACTGACATTTTCTGGATAAATCACTGTTAATCTGAGATGTTCCACACAACTCTCTCTAGTAAAATAGTTGTGTTGGTTTCTGTTTTAATTTTTAATATTTTCCACAGTTCATCCCCTGCAGCACAGTACTACTGTTTTTACTGTAAAGAAAATAACTCTCTAATAGCATTTTTTTAAAGGTGCTCATTGCAAAAGTATAAATTGATGAAGACCAAAAAAAAAACTAAACTAAGAAACAGAATATTTTTTCTGACTTTAATAATTTTTTGTTCATGAGTTTGTTCATCAATGGAAACATCTGAATTAACCAAAAATGTATCAAACATTAAACTCAGCGGTCTAGCAGAACTTTTGCAGATCCATGTGGGTTTGAATGTGTTCGTGGCGCTCCACTGAACTTCTTCATCACTGATATTTATTCTTAACAGTTCTTTCTGTTTTCATTTAGCAAAAAATTATTATGTATATTTCCATCCAAAATGTCTCACTCGACCTCACACTTGTCCAGTTCCACCATATTTGTTTAGGCACAGACTACAAAGTACCAGTAGATCATCCACATGACTCATACTTCCATGTGTTTTGGCAAACCCAACCGAGCGCTTTGTTTACAACGAGTGCAGACCTGCATTTCAGAATTGCTTTTAGGTTTACTGGAAAACTACCAGTGTCAGTTCCTTCAAACATCACCATTTGATGTAAATCATATTAATGTATTTTGTGTTTGATTTCATCCTTTACAATAAGTACCTTTAACATTTCTGAATATAAACAGCTAATTTGAGCACATTCCAAGAATTTCTTTTTTTGATAAAAAGATGCAAATTAAATGATAAATAACACTCTTCTTGTTGAAATATCTGTTTGAAATTGTTGTATTTGAGTAAGAGCTGCAAGATGAATGTGAACTCATGCCACCGAGGGATAAGTAGTGAATCTGCACAATCTCAGCACGTGTGCTCATAATAAATAGCAGTCTGTAATTTTCCTTCATAAATTCATGAATCAGATGAATTGCATCAGCCCTCCTACATCCAGCTTTACCTGATGTGAAATAAAAAGGCATTTGTTTAGTTTTCACTTTTGGAAATACAGTATTTTAGTGCCTGGGTTGTCCAAAGATCATCTAACAGTCTTAGTAACAATGTTTCAGCTTTTAAATTTCAGCTCTTTATTAAAAAGAGCGGCTAATATTTTGTTATAAATCTAACACAGGTTTCAGTGTTGAAGCAAATGAACTGAATATCTTGAACTATTGTATCATTTCTGCATCATCTCGTGGCGATTTGGTAACGCCGTGTCGTTTTGATTCAAAAGAAAAACAAAACACTTTAAAATTAAATTTGTGAATAAACTAATGAATCATATAAAACAAATATTGCAGAACAGAAAGCACTTTTCAGTTGCAGAGGTGGCTCTATGTTTTTTGTTGCGTTTTCTTGACGTTTTATTTTGAACCCATTCAGTCTGTCCTGAATTTAAATCTCCAGGTGCCAAATTTATTGGCAGGTATGATTTGAGAAAACAAACTACTATTGTATGCATGATTTCTCTGTATTTGTTAGGAATTATGTGGTAAAATGACATCTGCCAAACTCCTGTGGCAGCAGTTTTTATGTTGTTTTGTTCTTTTGATGAGTCTGATGAAGGAGGACCACTGTGTGTGTGAAACAAAAGACATGAACAACAATGACAAATAACCAGAACCTCCACACTAAACAAATATAAACGTGTAAAATGTCAATCAAAACACGATGCAATGATTGCAAATCTCATAAACCCATATTTTAATCACAGAGGGATGCATGAATAAATGACATGCTTTAACTAAAAGTACAGTTCTTTGGAGCAAATTTGATGAATTTGAATTTTATGGCAGCAACACGTCTCAAAGAAGTTGGGACGTGTTCCCTTTCAGTCATGTTCTCTCGGTGCAACATACTTGCTATGGGGAATTGCGCCCCCGCGCGATTACCTGAAGGAATACACTCACGCCTTTACGGCTAGGGGCGTCACCGCCGCGCCAGAGGCCCCGCCCTCTGGTTACTTAAGCGGTGTGCGCCCCTCCATCTTTTTCTTTTTTGCACTTCACCTCGCTTGAACTACCTGCCGTGGCGTATTGGTAAGGGCAGTCGTCTCCCGATCGGAAAGTTGGCGGTTCGACTCCCGGGACCCGCACCATGTGTCGTTGTGTCCTTGGGCAAGACACTTAACCCTGAGTTGCTCCCGGTAGGACTGGAAAGCACCTTGCATGGTAGTCTGCCGCCACCGGTTTATGAATGTGTGTAGCATTCAATATATGTGTAGCACTTTGAGATTTTCAGTAATGAAAAGTGCGTTATAAATTGAATTAATTATTATTATTATTACCTCTTCGCGGGACTTCTCTGGTGCTTTCATCGCTCATTCGAGGTGAGCTCGCTCCCTACACAGAGCGCACAGAGAATTATTTCCTGCGTACTGCTGGACTAGCAAGCCTAGTCCAGCATTTTTCCATCTAACCCCGAAGTTTTCTCTCCTCTCTCTACAGATTGCTTCACGACGGCGCTAACTACGCCATAAAAAAAAAAAGGAGCCTGCCTTGCTACGTCAATCTAGCAGGCTGGCCAGCGAAAGCAACACGGCGGAGGAGACATCTCAAGAAAGAAGAAGGAAAATTCTGGAAGGACTCGCTCACCTTGTCTCGGACAGAATGGCTCTGGAGAAGGGAAAGTGGAAAGCGAAACTTCCAAGGAAGACCACCGCGGGGCGAGCCCCACCTCGCGCGACTGCCCAAGTGGCTGTGGTTATTATCTCGCAGCAACGGACACCCACGAGGCCTGTCCAGTCTGCCTGGGAATGCTTCATGCAAAAACTACGTTGGACGCACCTGATTTTTGCCTACACTGCAGCATCATGATGGATGCTGTGCTGCGGCATCGGGTCGACCTTGTCGCCAAAGCCATGGGGACCTCGGCCACGTCTGCGGACGCAGACACCACGGAGCCTCTCACCCCCACACCGGAGTTGGAGAGTATGGCTCTACACGACAGCACGCGGGTCGAATGGGGTGACACCCCCGACGCGCTGGCCAACATGGAGGACCTGACTGTCTAATTCGACACCCGGGTATGATGAACGACGACGAGTTATCCATCTCGGCCTCTGGTGAATTTTCAATGGACAAGGCGGACGTAGAGGTGGAGGATCAGGGTGTCGCACTCACCCAGACCCCCCTACCCGCGCTCCCGGACACGGACTCTTCCATCCCTGCTCTGTTTGAACTGTGCCACAGAGCAGCGGACGCACTACAAGTGCCTTGGCCTAAACCCCCTCCTCGCCACCAGGTTACGAGGCTAGCGGGAAATTACTTTTATTCAAAGCAGCAGGCTGCCACAAGGCAGAGGATGCCTGTGTTCCCAGACTTCCTCACGGAACTAATAATAATAATAATAATAATAATGAATTCAATTTATAACGCACTTTTCATTAGTGAAAATCTCAAAGTGCTACACACATTGAATGCTACACACATTCATACACCGGTAGCGGCAGACTACCATGCAAGGTGCTTTCCAGTCCTACCGGGAGCAACTCGGGGTTAAGTGTCTTGCCCAAGGACACAACGACACATGGTGTGGGGAACCGGGATTCGAACCGCCAACCTTCCGATCGGGGGACGACTGCCATTACCACTACGCCACGGCCGCCCCTGACTGACACACACCTGGACTCACCCACGAGCCCCTATGCTTCTACCCCTCTCACAATTTGTCGACGTGGACGGGATGGACGAGGTGGGTTTAGCTAACGTGCCTCAAATCGAGGACACTCTGGCGTCTCACCTGGCCCCAAATTCTTCAGGAACAAAACCAACTCTCCCCAGCAGGGCCTGCCGGGCCTCGGCATCTCTCCTCGAGAAATGCTACAGAGCTCAGGGACTCGCGACGTGCGCCATGAACGCGTTCGCGCTGATGCAAGCCTACCTGGCAGAAAAGCTGCAGCAGCTTCAAGTGGCAACGGACAAGCAGGCGGCTGCCGAATTGCTGGAGGAAGTCCGCAGAACAACTGACTTCGTGCTCCGAATGATAGGGACTGCTGCGGTTGCTCAGGGCAGAGGGATGGCGGAGGTGGTCATTGCGACCCGCCATCTCTGGATGACACTGACGGACTTACCCGAGGGACAAAAGGTGCCTTTTCTCCATCACTCGATACAGCCGGAAGGGCTGTTTGGAAAGGCTTTGGAACGGATTCAAACGAAACTGGACCAAAGACGCAAACAGGCAGAGGCTCTCCGGGTGGGCATCCCCCGTAGAAGCTTCGCCCCCCCAAGAGAAAATGCGGGGGGAAGACCTGCCCAGTCCAGGCACCACTCGACGACGCGTGCCCCACCGCAAAAGCGGCCAGCGTACGAGGAGGAGCCCAGGCAGAGACCCCCGTCGGGCCCTCCTCGTACCGAGCACGCCTGGAGCAAGAACAGGTTTGTCCCTCGCCAAATGTCCAAACACAGGGCCTCTTCGGCAAATCGCGATGACAGACAGAAACGGGCCTGATGAACCAAGCTCACGTTTCCATGTTACACGTCACCCGCCCACGTAGTAACGGGATTGATCCGCCCAAACCCAGACTTTATTTGTAACACAGTACAAAAAGCTGGTTTATTTTCAGCATGCACCAATCATGCCCTCTCTGCTGTGAGTGACTTAAAATCATATACGTCATGTCACGTAAGCACAAATAAAATCATGAAACAGCAATTCTCTGTTTTACTGACTCAAAAAAAAACCCACAACAATCAACACAACTTCTCCCAGCAAAGCAGGTCCCTCTCACCTGCATGCCGTCATAAAGGGAGGGTTCTCCCCCCCCTCCCTCATGGCCCACGGGGTGTTAGAATATTTAATAAGCCCCGGCAGACTGCTTCTGTTTCATCTGCGGTGAGCAGACACAGTGGCGTCTGTAAACACCCTCCTTGCCCCTTACAGAGGCAGGTGAGGAGGGTCACGTGTTTAGGCTCTCGCCCCAAAGGCGAGACAGCCAATACACCAAACAGACGGGCATGTGACGTGGCCGTAGCTCAAGGAGCCGAGTCGACAACGTCTCTCGACGGGGGGGCTGCTTCAGGCGCCCTCACACAGCTTAAAGCTTCACACCTTCACGGAAGCTGTGTTCAGCTGGCTGTAGACAAAAACAAGTCTGAGCGTAATCAGATTCCTCTTCCTGTTGCTCGAAGGGAACTGCACTCTTTATCACCAAGACTGAAAGGAACCCCCCCCCCACGCTTTTGTGTGGCAGATGCTCCTTTGTTATTAACGAGAGACACGCAAAATCCATGCAGCAGTCAGGCAGCACGTGACCTGCCTCTACGTGCTGATCCAAAGCTGTCTTTAAAATTAATTCGGGATCCGGTCAGTTTGCCTGGCACCAGAGCTTCATTGAAGCCAAGGGCCAATGGTCTAGGCCACTCCACTAAAAGGACTGGAGTAAGGAGGTCTGCTCGCCTACGTGGCCTGCAGCCCCATAATTTGGAGGAGGATAAGAATAATTCTCCTCCAAAACTGTCTAATGGAGATGACAGGTTGTACCTGTCCTCAATTATCCCTGAGCAGGACAACTCAGGGACAAGCTGCCTCCTCCCAAACCTGGTGGACAACCAGGGACTGTTGGCCTCTGGTTCACCAGAGGAGGCGCTGCGGCTACCCAGGCCAAAAACTGCCAAAAGTCTCAGCTTGTCGGCTGAAAGAAACAGGTTGATGGCGGCAGGCCTGCCGAAAAACATGGTATTAACCATACAGAATGCTCGTGCAGGGTCAACACAATCTTTATACGCTCAAAAATGGCGTATCTTCGAGGCCTGGTGCTCAGAAAGAAATATTATTTCTTATGCATGCAACCTGGTCCAAATCCTGACCTTCCTTCAGGATCTCTTGGAGAAGGGTCGTTCTCATTCAACGATTAAAGTCTTCCTTTCAGCTATTTCTGCTTGTCATGAAGGCTTGGGAAACAGGACACCTGGAGCACAACCAATCATAATAAGATTTATGAAGGGTGTTCTTCGATCTAAACCACCCAGCAGGATCCTGACTCCTGGTTGGGACCTCGGTTTGGTCTTGGGGGCTCTATGCGACCCCCCATTCGAGCCATTGAGTGAGACTACGATAGATCTACCATCTTATAAAACGGCCTTACTCCTGGCACTTTGCTCGGCGAAGCACGTGGGTGACCTCCACGCATTATCTGTACATCCAATGTGTACCAGATTTGCCCCAGACGGGTCAAAGGTCACATTGAGGCCTAATCCCGCATACACCCCCAAGGTCTGGACCCTGAACTATAGGAGTCTAGACTTTGATCTCTCCTCTTTTCCACCTGCCTCTATCCTGAACCTTGATAAGGAAAGGCTACAGGCTCTCTGCCCAGTGAGGGCTTTACGCACCTACATGCAAAGAACAGCCGAATGGAGAAGAACAAACCAACTGTTTGTCTGCTTTGCAGCACCTGCCTACAGTAGTAAAGGTCAGCAGGCACCCTCTAGAGTGCACGCCTACTCCACTAGGGGCCTTGCCACGTCCTGGTCATTGTTCAAGGGTGTACCAGTTGCAGACATCTGCACTGTTGTGAACTGGAGCTCCTTGAATACTTTTGCAAGGCATTACAGTTTGGATGTTACTGCAGGTGACGCCACTCAGGCTGTTCTTTCTAACATTCAGTAGAAAGTAGCCTTGGGATACCTACTGATCAGAGGCAGACGTTCACTCTAGCATGCATTTTACTGAGCATTTCAAGGGCGTGAATGGATTACGTTCCCATAGCAAGTATGTTGCACCGAGAGAACATGACTGAAAGGGAACTGAAAGTTATGCACCATAACTCATGTTCCCTGAAGGAAGGGAACGAGGTGCAACATAACTGGCCCTTTTCAATGCTGAAAGCTCGGTGAAGTGCACTTTTCAAGAGGAAGATGGAGGGGCGCACGCCGCTTAAGTAACCAGAGGGCGGGGCCTCTGGCGCGGCGGTGACGCCCCTAGCCGTAAAGGCGTGAGTATATTCCTTCACGTAATCGCGCGGGGGCGCAATTCCCCATAGCAAGTATGTTGCACCTCGTTCCCTTCCTTCAGGGAACATGAGTTATGGTGCATAACTTTCAGTTTCCCTCTGACGCCTCACCTTCTCTTTTCTGTAAACATCCAGGATGTGAGGAGACCAGCTGCTGCAGGTTGGGAGGGAAACTTGTCCCATTCTTGTCTAATGAAGGACTCAAGCTGTCAAACAGTGCTGGCTCTTTGCCAGATTATTTTGTTTCATAAAGAATCTGGAGTGCATGCAGGTCCGTTCACAACCTGGACTCAACGATTAAGCAGTGCTGTCGTACTTAACGGATGCAGGATGAGGTTTAGCATCGTCTTGTTGGAATATACAAGGCCTTCACTGAAAACGTGAGCTGCTCATGCCATAGGCACTAATGCACACCTATACAATCAGCGAGGCAGGTTTTTGAACTGTTAACAGTCTGGATGATCTTCTCTTTAGCAGGGGCGATTCTAGAATCTGACCTTTAGGGGTGTCCAGCCCCCATTGCTGACAATGGCTCTTGGCTTGAACAACGTGGTGACCATTGGTGTCAGAATCACTTGTAATATTGGGGTGAACACACTGGCAGGGGGTCTGGGGGTCCTACCCCAGAATTTTTTTAATTAAAGTAGATGCCATTTCCTGCATTCTGGTGTATTTTAACAGGTTGTTTAACATCTATGTTTTCCTACATACTTTGTAAGTAAATACTTGATTCAGTAATTATTTTCGAGAGCACGGCACAACAAGAAGTAACGCTAAGCTAGCAGTGTGCAATGCAGACGACTAGTTAAGATGCCACAGACGTAGCGCTCTGCTTTACATTACACAACCTAAACACTTTGTACAAAATCAGTTTAGTGTTAATTGATCATAACAAACAAAGACTAAACTTACACAACCAGAAGTTACAACATATCTACATATAAAACACACAAAACAAAACACATCTAGCTTTACGCATTAACGTTTAATTTAACCATTATTCATACATTGTAATTATGATAAAAATGGAGGATTTGCCTGCAGTTACCTTCGTACAGATGAACGTTACTTCCTGTTTATCACTGTTGTATTCAGCTGCTCATAAGGTCCCGCAGCAGAGATTTATCATCTTTTACATTTTTCCAGACTCGGTTTAGGTTTTGGAAATGGAATAAACTGTATTTCACCCTCTAAAGCAAGATATTCAACTAAACTGCTCAGGGGAGCACAGTTTCTGAAAGCAGCAGCTCAGGGGCCGGACATCCAGCAATTAAAGTCATTATGTAAATAAACCAAATATTACAAAGATATGTTACCTTTTAAATGTGTTTATTTAGTTGCATTGCATCATAAATGCAACAAACAGAATTCAAACCCA
>JBBPBX010011160.1:45610-56464 GCA_038048925.1 Garcialebias charrua | reverse complement strand
TGAACTGATTGAGAATGAGCGGATTTGATACCTGGACTATTGAGAATTAACTTTCTTGTATTTCATATATATTTCTTCAACAAACAGGAAACGTGCTTACAGTCTGCAGGTTTTTCTCTGTTTTCCAATTTTGATTGGGATAGATTTGAGATGGTCTGTGGTTGGTGTAATAGTTTATGTGTTTGAGTTTGCATTGAATCAGCCCATGCTGGGCACAAATTGAAGAGTTATGGACTGACTAAAGAATAATGTCCCATTGCTTTTCTTCAAGATTAAGGCCTAAATCTTGTAACCAAGTTTTTTATATGTAACAGAAAAACTGAAGTGGTGGAGTCCAATGCACTGACCATGTTAGAGATGTTCATTTATCCTTTATAAACTGTTGCCTTTTTAGGTTCAGTCATGTCGGTACCGGACATTTAAAACTGAAAGTTATGCACCATAACTCATGTTCCCTGAAGGAAGGGAACGAGGTGCAACACTATTGCTATGGGAAATTGCGCCCCCGCGGAAATTGCGCCCCCGCACGATTACCTGAAGGAATACATTCACGCCTTTACGGCAGGGGCATCAGCGTCACCCCAGAGGCCCCGCCCTCTGGGTACTTAAGACGCGGACGCCCATCCTACTTTCTCCAAATGCACTTCACCGAGCTTCAGCATTGAAAATGGTCAACTGTGTTGCACCTCGTTCCCTTCCTTCAGGGAACATGAGTTATGGTGCATAACTTTCAGTTCCCTTATCAGTCAGGTCTCTCGGTACAACACTATTGCTATGGGAACGTAATTCATTCACGCCCTTGTAAAATGCATGATTGTGTGAACATCTGCCTTTATACATTAGGCATCTCTCGGCCGCTCTCTACTGTGTGTTAGAGAGGAGAGCTTGAGTGACGTCACACGCAGTGACGTCCAAACTGTAATGTTTTGCAAAAGTGTTCGTTGAGCTCCAGTTCGCAGCCGCACAGATGTCAACTGGTACACCCTTGAACAGTGACCACGAGGTGGCCAAGCCTCGAGTAGAGTGGGAACGTACCCCAGAGGGCACCTGTTGACCTTTGCTACTGTACGCCCTCTTAATGGCCTCTAGGGGTGTAACGGTACGCTAAAATCACATTTCGGTTCGGTTCAACTACAAGGAGGGCTCGGTTCGGTTTATTTTCGGTTTATTTTCGGTACAAAAAAAAAGACAAAATAAAGACTAACAAAATGTTTATTTTGAAAATGTGCCAAAAATATGTTTGTATTGTATTGTATTGTAGTAATAAATAAAAGTGACCCATTTGGATGATATTTTAAATAAACAGCACTCTACAATAAATAAACTATATTAACAATAATAAAAATCTTAATAAATACAATAACAGTCAGAACCAGAACAATAAGCAGCAACAGACTGTTTACAATCTAACTAATCAAGTTTTTGTCCAGTAGCAGCAGTGTGGCTGTATTTGTCCTCATTACTCACAACCAGAGTTCAGTTCAGTCATCACACACTTCTTAGCTGCAGCAGGTGATCTCTGGTGGATTTCCCTGAAGTGGAAGAGACATGCTACCTCTGTAACTGGAAATACTGGAAATAAAAAAACAGAGGTAAAAAAAAAAAGTTAATAAGATTATGATTTTAAATAATAATAAATTATAAATAATAATTATAATAAAAGAACAATACCTTATTGGAATCCCTGGCAAAAATCTTCAGAAGCTTCAATATATTCAAAACAGTGCAGCAAGGATTTTGTTGAGAGTTCGTAAATTTGAACATATTACACCCATTCTCCATAACCTCCATTGGCTTCCTGTCACCTACAGAATTCAGTACAAAACTGCTCTCATTACACACAATGCTTACATGGAACTTCACCAGATTATCTAAAGGACATTCTTGCACCATATTCATCCACCCGGTCTCTATGATCACAGAACAGTAATCTACTTCACATTCCACTAACCAAATTAAGGACCATGGGAGACCGGGCATTCTGTGTGGCTGCCTCCCGCCTATGGAACTCCCTCCCTGACTACCTGAGAGCTCCACAGTCACTGGTTGACTTTAAAAGCGGTTTAAAGACTTTTCTTTTTAAGCAAGCCTATTCTGCCTCCACATGATTTTATCTTTGATCTTGGTTGATAGTATTATTGATTTTACTTGATTTTATCACTTGTTTTAATTATTTATTTATTTTTTAAGCAGGCCTATTCTGCCTCCACATGATTCTGTCTTTAATCTTAGTTGATATCATTATTGATTTTATTTGATTTTATCACTTGTTTTATTGTTGTAGCACTTTGAGATTTTTATTAATGAAAAGTGCGGTATAAATTGAATTTATTATTACCTCTTGAACGGTTGAATCTCCCACTCATCATCAGGGCAGGGCTTAAATCAGCTCCAGGACTTGTTCACAATCAGTTTGAGTTTTTTCATAAAGAGCTGAACTTTTTGACTGAAGTGTTGACGTGATGGATGTCTCATAGCAAGGATCAACTGCGCATAAAAAACATTCAGACTAGATTCAGATCTTTAAAAACTCATACAGTTTGTGTTATTGCTCTGGACCGCTCTGATTACCTGATAAAAGTTGTTTAAATGCAGCTGCTTTTAGCGGTGTTTCTGCAACAGCTGATGTTTCTGTTCACATTCCGATGACGTAGTTTCCAGCGCGCGCAGAGAGCTGCGTCACTCACGCAGCTGCTGCAGAGTCTTCATGAATGTCCACACAAGCTGCGTGTGCGCTCGTCTTTTAAACAAGAAAGCCATAACGTTCACAAACAGGAGACCGGAGCGAGCAGCTAATGGCTAATAATGCTGCGCGTGCGTCGCGATAATAGCTCCGTGCTGAAACGCGACCAGGAAATTTTGTTCCGCGGCGCATATATTAACGTTCAATGAGTGAAAAAATAACCGAAACGGTACGGAGGTGGACCGAACCGAACGTGCTGTACCGAAACGGTTCGGTAAACCCATTACAACCGTTACATGCCTAATGGCCTCAGTCACCCAGTGTGAGAGGCGTTGCTTTGGCAGGGCCCTGCCAGTAGCCAGGACGGCAAAACATACAAACAGTTGGTTTGTTTGCCTCCAATCAGCTGTTTTTTCAATGTAAGCACTTAAACCCCTAACGGGGCAGAGTGCTCTCAGTCTCTTCTGTTCCTCAGTGAGGACAGGAGCAGGAGGAAATGAAGAGATATCAAAGTCCAGACTCCTGGGATTCAGAGTCAGAACCTTTGGGACATATGCAGGATTAGGCCTTAGGGTGACCTTTGACCTGTCAGGGGGCAAACCTTGTACACATTGGGTGCACAAACAAAGCATGGAGGTCGCCCACACGTTTCGCCGAGCAAAAAGCCAGGAGCAAAGCGGTCTTATAAGATAGCAAATCTATCTTAATGTCGCTTAATGGTTCGAATGGGGGCTCACAGAGAGCACTCAGGACCAATTGAAGATCCAAATCAGGGGTCAAGGTCCTGCTGGGAGGTCTCTTCCTCAGTACGCCCTTCATGAACCTTATCATGAGAGGGTGTGCACCGGGCGTCTTCCCCACCAAACCCTCATGGCATGCTGAAATGGCTGACAAAAACACTTTAATTGTGGAAAAGGAGCGGCCTTTCTCTAGCAGGTCCTGTAGAAAGGTAAGAAGCTGGACCAGGTCACAGGAATAAGAAACAATATTCCTTTGCATGCACCAAGCTTCAAAAACACACCATTTACGAGCATAGAGAGTCTGTGTTGACATTGCTCTTGCCCCTTGTATAGTGTCTACCACGTTGCTGGGGAGGTCTGAGGTCATCAGTTTGTTCTTCTCAGCAGCCAAGCTGAAGTTTGCCACTGCGTAAGCAGAGAGGTTGTTCTTGTTGTTGAGGTAGCAGGTCTCTGAAAAGGAGCAGATGTCCACGTTCAGAGGGGAGCTATGATGTTGATGTTGCTGTTTTTTTTTTGAGTCAAGAAACAGGGCAAAACTGTTCTTTAAATTTTTATTTTGTGTTTTGTGCAACCATCTTTTGACTTTATTTCACACACATCAGAACAGTCATGTTTTGTGCATACATCAAAGTCACCAGCTTTTTGTACACTTTTACAAATAATGTCTGGACATGTAACAATTGGCTCCCGTACCACCTGGGCGGACGAGCCGTCAAAGCTGAGCAGAGGGCCCGTTTCATCAGGCTCGCTTCTGTCTCGTGTCACGATTCACCAAAGAGGTCCTCTGTTGGACCGCTTGGCGGAGTACGAACCTGTTCCTACTCCAGGAATGACCAACCTGAGGTGGACCCGATGGGGGTCTCTGCCGTGCTCCCCCTCGTACGCCGGCCTCTTATGCGGAGGATTACGTGTGGTTGAGCGGTGCCGAGACTGCACGGGTCTGTTCCCAGATGTCTCCCTGGGGGAGGGCAAAAGCTCTCCTGGGCATGCCTTCCCGGAGGGCCTCAGCCTGTTTACGCCTCTGTTCTAACCTGGTCTGAATCTGGTCCAGGGCTCTTCCGAACAGTCCCGTCGGCTCTATCGAGTGGTACACAAAAGGGAACCGCTGACCTTCCGGAAGGTCTGTCAGAGTCATCCACAAATGACGTTGGGCGATGACCACCTCAGCCATGCATCTGCCCTGTGTAATGGCTGCTGTCCCCATCATGCAGAGCACAAAGTCTGTTGACCTGCGGGCTTCCTCCAGCACTTCTGTGGCAGTCTGTTTGTCTGTCGTCACCTGGAGCTCCTGTAGCTTTTCAGCTAGGTACGCCTGCATCATCGCGGACGCGTTCATCGTGCGCGCCGCGAGGCCCTGAGCTCTGTAGCACTTCTTGAGCTGAGTAGCTGAGGCTCGACAGGCTTTACTGGGCAATGTCGGTTTTGTTCCAGAAAATCTTGTGGCCAGGTGAGATACAAGCGTGTCCTCAATCTGTGGCACGTTGGCTATTCCCGCTGCCTCCATTCCAGCCACGTCCAGGAACTATGAGAGTGGGAGCAGCATGGGTGCCTTGGGCTTAGCCCAGGTTTGAGTCAGCTCTGTGAGGAAATCTGAAAATATGGGCATCCTGTGCCTTGTTGTGGATTGCTGCTTGGCATAAAAATAATTCCTTGCCAACCTCGTGACTTTTTGACGGTGTGGAGGTTCTGGCCAAGGGATCTGTAGCGCGTCCGCTGCCCTGCGGCACAAGTCGAACAGAGCGGGGATCGAGGTGTCCGTCTCCAGGAGCACTGGCACCGGGTTATGTGAACGGTCCTCCTCCTCTCCCTCGTACTCGTTGGCGGCTTCATCACCAGAAATTTCATCCCAGGCTGTTAGCGAGATCTCATCCACGTTCATCATGCCTCGAGTGTCAAATTCGGCTGTCGAGTCCATGATGGGAGCCGTCACGTCTGGGATGTCGCCCCATTCGACTTGAGTACTGTCCTCCAAATCTATGCTCTCGAGCTCCGGCGTGGGAGTGAGAGCCTCAGTGAGATCCGGGTCTGTTGGCGTCACAGCTGTACCCATGGCTTTGGCCATGAAGTCTACCAGGTGTTTCCTCACCGCTTCCAGCATCTGGCTGCAGTGTGGGCAGGAGTTGGGCGTGTCCAACGCCATTTTCGCGTGCAACATCCCCAGGCAGACAGGACAGGCCTCGTGGGTGTCTGTCGTCGAAAGGGAAAAACCGTAGCTGCTGGGTCAGGGCGCGAGGTTGGGCTTGCCGTCCTGCTAGCCTTTTTCGAAAATCTTGGCTTTCGCTTTCCTTTCTATGGAGCCATGTCCGAGAGAAAACAAGCAAGTCTTTTCAAAATTCTTGTTCGAGACGTCTCCTCCGTCGCGTCGCTTTCGCTGGCTAGCCTGCTACGACTTTAGCAGGGTAGCGATGTGACACAGTTAGCGTCGTCGAGTGAAGCAGTCTGTGGAGAGAAGAGAAGAAAACTTCGGGGTTAAGGAAAAATGTGCCAGACTAGCTTTCGCCAGCCCAGCAATACGCAGGAAATTTCTCTGTACGCTCAGCGTAGGGAGCAAGCTCACCTCTGGTCGAGCGATGTGACAACAGAGAAGTCCCACTAAGTTCAGGTTTAAGCGAGGTGAAGGGCAAAAAGAGAAAGTAGGATGGGCGTCCGCGTCTGAAGTACCCAGAGGGCGGGGTCTCTGGGGTGACGCTGACGCCCCTGCCGTAAAGGCGTGAACGTATTCATTCAGGTAATCGCGCGGGGTGCAATTTCCGCGGGGGCGCAATTTCCCATAACAATAGTGTTGCACCGAGAGACCTGACTGATAAGGGAACTGTATTTAAGCATGCATCTGTTTTGCAGGGTGTCCTTGGGTTGTACATATTCTGGCTCCAGAACACATACATTTTTTTCTTATCAGTAAACAAAGCTGCAGAGGATTTTATTACAGTTCTTACCTGTTTGACACGACTGTTGGTTGTACATATTCTGGCTCCAGAACACATACATTTTTTTCTTATCAGTAAACAAAGCTGCAGAGGATTTTATTACAGTTCTTACCTGTTTGACACGACTGTTGGAAATTGAATGACTCACTTCTTCTGCGCTAACAAAAGAAATAGTTACTGAATGAGAACAAACTTCTCCCCTGAGTGCAGAAGTCGGAGCGGCTCATAATGTTCACGAGCAGACGTGCGCATACGTCTGACTCTCTTGGTATTCTGTGCAATGAGTCACATACTTAGTTGTGTCAATCATTTGGGTCCCTGTTAATAAACCAAACAGTGAAGAATTACTGAAAACTCAGTGTGACTGGCAAGTGCCATAGCTTTGTGCTGCTGTGTTTTCCCAGACAAACAAGCCTTTGACTTGGCAGCGAAACTTGGTCCATTTGTGTTATTATGGTAATTGTGTTTTTTCTGTGTGCATCATAATGAGGCCGCTTTACATAGATGTTGTGCAGACATTGTCCTCCCCTGGCCATAAAAAGGGAGGCAAAGGACGAGCAAGCAGCCCACATGTTTGTCATCAACAGATGTGACACTAATGTCATGTGCACATCCTTCCTGCCATCGCTTATCCAGGCAGACTGCAGACAACGATAATGTGGCTCATTGGCAAACGTCTCTGCAGTAGTCTCAAATTAATATGATGATTATTGGCGGAAGCAGCCGCTGCCAGTTTGATCATTAAAAATGACATATTTTGTGATGCTTTACTATGTTCATTTGTTAAAGATATAGCAGTGACAGCCAACCAAGATATCTCAAGGGTAAATGCGGACAGGCAATTAATAATTTGCAACTCTTAACTGCAGCTTTAAGAATTTTATTTGTGATGGTGCTTTCATTTAGTACTGTACAGTATACTGTTTTGAACAGATTTCCTTGTTTGTAGCAATGCTTGAAGAAACTGGTCAAATCCTGATTCTAGAGATTCTGGGATTGGATGTGACTTGATTTTAGTTTATTTTTTGATTTGCTGGTTTGGGTTTTGTGGGGTATTTTCTGCATTATTCAAAGAAGTATCAGAATGCAGACTGTGTCGTGCAGCCAGCTGATTTATAAATTTAGAGGAAGTCTTGAGGTTTTATAGCATTCCTTGATCAAACATGATGCTGTCTGCCTTTATGTTTGAGGCATTTGATAGCTACTTGTTTGTAAATCAGTCTTTTCAGAAATTTTTCATTTTGAAAATATAAAATGCTGGTTTGGGTTTTGTGGGGTATTTTCTGCATTATTCAAAGAAGTATCAGAATGCAGACTGTGTCGTGCAGCCAGCTGATTTATAAATTTAGAGGAAGTCTTGAGGTTTTATAGCATTCCTTGATCAAACATGATGCTGTCTGCCTTTATGTTTGAGGCATTTGATAGCTACTTGTTTGTAAATCAGTCTTTTCAGAAATTTTTCATTTTGAAAATATAAAACACAAAGAACATAAAACAAAAAAAAATCCCTCCCACACCGGATCAGTCACACAAACATAAATGAATTCAAATGAATTACACAGGCATTGACAAGTTTTCCACATATAACATAAAGGGCTGCCACGTGTCCTAAAATCTTCTAACAGAGCCCTTCAGGGTACAGTAGTCCTTCGCTTCTTCGCAGTTCATTTTTTGCGGACTTGCTCTATCGCGATTTTTCAAAGTAATAATGGACATGACCAGGGATCTGCAACCTTTATGATCCAAAGAGCCATTTTTACATCTTGGTTTGCTAAATTAAATGTGTCCAGAGCCGCAACAACCTGCTACAACTGTGGTCATCAACTGGTGGCCCACGGGCCACTTTAAGTTTGTTGGAGGAGACTTTTGTGGCCAGTAGGGGTGACATTTTAAAGCTAAAAATATGTAATGATTTTTAACATGTATACATTTTTGCGATTTAAGACAAATGAAAAGACCAGATTATTGTAAAGAGGGGGAGATTATTATTTTTTTAAATGCAAGAACAACTATGAAATATGCAGACTTCTGCAATTTTTCAAATTGTGGAAAAAATAATCAAGTATAGAAATAAAGCAAAAAGTCAAAGTGAGTATTTGCAACAGAAATGACAGGAAAACAGCTAAAACTAGAGTTGTTTGTATAACCAATAAAATCCAGTTTGGTGTTTGTTTTGGTAGAAGCTTGAAATAGCAACTACAGAGTGACCAAAGAGCCACATGTGGCTCCAGAGCCACAGGTTGCAGACCCCTGGACATGACACAACTGGCTGATTGATGGATGAGCCATGGATTGTTTGTTTAAAGTAAATTGTTTAAAAGTTTTTGCACCTGTGTGCAACACACAAGCACAGGGGGAAGCTTCCTCCTGCAGCTTGGCAATATCTCCTTCTCTGCCACACACACATTTCTCCTGCTACATTGGCTTTGTGAAGGGTTAACTCTTTGCTGTCCAGATGCACCCATCGACTTTTGTCTTCCAACTTAAAATTCAAAATATGTCACATCATAAAATCCTCTTAATCACAAAATATAAAAATTTTCAAAGTTATTTTAAATTATTTTAGAACTTCTATGTATAACATTCTATGTATAACTTCTATGTATAACTTCTATGTATAACATATCGGACATTGAGTCCGAGTGGGCCATGTTCCGCGCCTCTATTGTCGAGGCAGCTTATCAGAGTTGTGGCCGCAAGGTTGTTGGTGCCTGTCGTGGTGGCAACCCTCGAACCCGGTGGTGGACACCGGCGGTGAGGGATGCTGTCATGCTGAAGAAGGAGTCCTATTGGGCCTTTTTGGCCTGTGGGACCCCGGAAGCAGCAGATAGGTACCGGCAGTCCAAGCGGCATGCGGCTCGGGTGGTTGCTGAGGCAAAAACTCGGGCGTGGGAGGAGTTCGGAGAGGCCATGGAGAATGACTTCCGTACGGCTTCGAGGCGATTCTGGTCCACCATCCGGCGTCTCAGGGGGGGAAAGCGGTACGCGACCAACACCATTTATGGTGGGGATGGCGTGCTGTTGACCTCAACTCGGGATGTTGTGAGTCGGTGGGCGGAATACTTCGAAGACCTCCTCAATCCTACTGGCACGTCTTCCACTGAGGAAGCGGAGCCTGGGGACTTTGGGTCGGGCTCTCCAATCTCTGGTGCTGAGGTCACCGAGGTGGTTAAAAAGCTCCGCGGTGGCAGGGCTCCGGGGGTGGATGAGATTCGCCCTGAGTTCCTTAGGGCTCTGGATGTTGTGGGGTTGTGTTGGCTTACGCGACTCTGCAATATCACGTGGATATCGGGGGCAGTTCCGGGGTGTTGAGAGGATCCGTTTTGGTGGCCTTAGAATCGCTTCTCTGTTTTTTGCAGATGATGTGGTCCTATTGGCTTCATCAGATCGTGATCTACAGCTTTCGCTGGAGCGGTTTGCAGCCGAGTGTGATGCGGCCGGGATGAGGATCAGTTCCTCCAAATCCGAGGCCATGGTCTTGAGCCGGAAAAGGGTAGCATGCCCTCTCCGGGTCGGGGAGGAGGTCCTGCCCCAAGTGGAGGAGTTTAAGTATCTCGGGGTCTTGTTCACGAATGAGGGAAAACTGGAGCGTGAGATCGATAGGCGGATAGGTGCAGCGTCCGCAGTGAAGCGGGCGCTGTACCGGTCTGTCGTGGTGAAGAGAGAGCTGAGTCAAAAGGCAAAGCTCTCAATTTACCGATCGATCTACGTTCCCACCCTCATCTATGGTCATGAGCTTTGGGTTATGACCGAAAGAACAAGATCTCGGATACAAGCGGCTGAAATGAGTTTTCTCCGCAGGGTGGCTGGACTCTCCCTTAGAGATAGGGTGAGAAGCTCAGTCATCCGGGAGGGACTCGGAGTAGAGCCGCTGCTTCTCCACATCGAGAGGAGCCAGTTGAGGTGGCTCGGGCATCTGGTTAGGATGCCTCCTGGACGCCTCCCTGGTGAGGTGTTCCGGGCATGTCCCACCGGGAGGAGACCCAGAGGAAGACCCAGGACGCGCTGGAGGGACTATGTTTCTCGGCTGGCCTGGGAACGCCTTGGGATTCCCCCAGAGGAGCTGCTCCAAGTGGCTGGGGAGAGGGAAGTCTGGGCCTCCCTACTTAGGCTGCTACCCCCGCGACCCGACCCCGGATAAGCGGAAGAAAATGGATGGATGGATGGATGGATAGAACTTCTATGTTCAGTTGTTTCAGTGTAATTGATCAAGAAGTACATTGCTGCTCTGTGCTGCAGAGCTGTGTGAAGGTTTAACCCTTTGATTTCCTGTTGCACTTCTCTTCTCTACAATTTAAATTTAAATACTGTAATATTTAAAATAAACAATACATGCTGCATGGATTGTTTATTTAAAATGTTAGTGTTTAAATTTAAATTGTTTATTTAATGAGGGAGATTGGGATTAACAGATGATGAGATGTGATTGCAGCCTGGCACGTCATGACAAAGTTTACTAAATTTGATCTTGAACTTGAACTACTGTATCCCTACTTCGTGGTTT
>JBBPBX010011160.1:13254-39210 GCA_038048925.1 Garcialebias charrua | reverse complement strand
TTAGGTAGAAGTTGGTTTTAGTTTCATCTGTTCAATTAATTATTTTCCAGAACAGATTCAGCTGTTTGAGGTGTTTTTTGGGCAAAGTCTGATCCAGGCTTTCTAAAGGCTCAGAGCTCATGAATACTTTGTACCTTGTGATGAATTCACTTTGGTTTTTCTTGTGAAGTTTCCTTTTTATAGAAGACTTGAATAATGATATATGACTACCCCTGGAGCATATTCTGCTTTTGGCTGGGTGTTGTGGAGGCCTTTTTTTTTTGTAGCAGATCCTGTTGTCTTTCATAGACACCCAGGCTTTTTTATGTTGCCAACTTCACCCTGGGTGCTCTTTATTTCTCAGAATAGCCAGAGTTATTTTGGCCTCGACAATGATTTTAGGTTGATCAGCTTTGAAATGCAAATGCAACTTGAAACCTCTTACTTGTCCAAATGATGAAGAATTAATAGAGGTCCAAACCATGCCTATAAAAAATATATATTAAAAAAAACTAGGTTTGACTGGATCAGCCAAAAGCTGCAATTTCTAAAGTTGTTTACTTCAGTAAAATATTCAAATGACAGTTGAGTGTTTAAGTTTTAGACTAATATTACACATTTAATAGGATAATATACATTTGTTGTATTTATTTTTTTGGAACGGTTATGAACAATTGAACAACCTCAGTTTGGAAAATTCTTGATCAGTTTTCACCAGATTTCATCAGATTTATTAACTGCTAGTCCAATTCTTGGTCAATAACAAAACTGATTACTGCCATCTTAAAATTATGATTATCTGTTCATAATTCTGTCTGCAACAAGTAATATAATAATTTTGTCTTAACCTTTTCATTGAACTCTTAAAAAAAACACACAAAAAAAACACCTGAACTATCTTTTTAAAAAAGAACTATCCATCAATCCATTTCTTTCAACCTTTATTTGCACAGGCTACTCTCATTGAGTCTGAGTCTCAATGACTCATATACAATTATTTACCATTACCTTTTACCTGAACCTTCCTTTTTGGGTTATGGGGGTCACTGGTGCCCATACCCTGCAGTCATTGTGTGAGAGATAGGGGACACCCTGGACAGGTCTCCAGTCCATCACAGGGACACATAGGGACAAACGAGGCAAACAGCCATTCACTCTCTCACTCACAGAGACAATTTAGAGTTACCAATCAATCTAACATGAATGTTTCTGGTCTGTGGGAGAAAACAGGAGTACAGGGCGAAAACCCACGCATGCCCAGAGAGAACATGCAAACTCCACCCAGAAGGGTGACCTTCTCGCTGAGAGGCAGCAGCTCTACCAACTGAGCCACCGTGCCACCTGACTAGAACCAAATTTAGTTGTAAAGATGTTTTTGTGAATAGAAAGGGGTACGTTTCATTTAGTGTTTCCCCATCTTTAGACAAACCTAAACACAGCGTACCCAAAAATATTTCACAGATGAAATGAATAAGACATTTCTGGATTACTGCTGAGTAATAAAATTATGCAGTGAACAAACTGGTTTGGACACACTGCTATAATGCTTCAGTGGTTGCCTTTAAAACAAACAAACTCTGGTTGGACCAGTAAATAAAGCAATGTTGTTATCAGTTTTCTTTTCATGCATGAAACAAAGCCATTGCAGTTATTTTTATTTATTTATTTATTCATATGGTTTGCTCACAACGAATTCTAAATATGCTCTTAAGATGGTACAGTATTGGAAGCTATGTGTAACTTCTCACTCACAAACTCCATTTTTTCACTGTGTTTGACATTAGAACTTGTTTTCCTCTCTTTTTGTCACTAGCATTTGGGCATAACGAGTGCCCCGACCCCGGCATACCTTTGAACGGCCGGCGCTTTGGGGACAATTTCCAATTGGGCAGCTCCATCTCTGTGGTCTGTGAGGAGGGCTTCATCAAGACACAAGGAGCCGACACCATCACATGCCATCTAGAGGAGGCGAAGGTGATGTGGAGTGGACTCATTCCCAAATGTGAAGGTAAGGTGAAATGGAATGCATGATATTTGAGCAAATGTGGGTTGAAGATAAGTCAACAGGTTAAATAAAATAAAAAGAAAGGGTTAGAGTGGTTTAAAGCAGGGGTGCCCACACTTTTTCAGCATGCAAAATCGCCAGTTGAAGTGATCTACTATAAGGCCCCGTTTTACAAAAAAATTCTCCAATGTTTATTGATGAGGTGTTGTGTTTGTTGAGCATGTGCACAGAAAAAGAGGGGGTGATTAAGACATTTTAAGTTTATCTGGCAACCCTGATGCTGGGCTCAGCTGCATTCATTGCACATGCAGCTTCTGCATGACAGTTATCCAAACTAGTGAATACGCTAACATCTCTTTGCACCCTGGATTTTATTAGTTTTGCTCCTACATGCTGAAAAATGGTGTGTAGCACAAAAACACTCTGCTCTCTGTCGTTTATTATAACTGTTGTTAGTGCAGAAAAACTTTGGACTGCAGCTGCCTGTAGTAGACATGACTTACACTTGCGGGACATTTCACACCTCTGTGGGTGGTTCCCCAAAAAAGATCCACTCTAGCTATTTACATGGACATAAGTAAATGGATTAAATGACCATTAAATGTGTCATGTAAACCCTCCATTCGGATTATTCTTTGTTTATTTAGCTCGATCCGAATGAATTTGTAATCCAAATGAGAGGGGTGGTTATACTGATTCATAATCCAAACGGTGTGCATGTAAACACTTAATCTGATATTATTTTCCGATTGTGGAAAACTGACCGGACTGTGCATGTGCGACCTATGTCTACCTCACATATTTTTGCCTAGTTAAATGCTAATACCGAAATACATGTATTAGCATGTTGGGGAAGCAAAACTGGTCGGAGAGCAACACAACATTTCTACAAGAAACGTTAAAAGAGCTCAAAATGATCTGTATTACCTGTAGCTCAGTCAGGGAGTGCAGTAACGTCTCTACCGTCATTAAAACCTGGTGTGGCTCCATTTTGGGTGCTCAGATTTGTTTATGTTCATCACAGAAGTAGAACTTCTTCTTCTTCTTTTGTGTTTTTTTAAGGAAAGTTTACCACTCTGTGCATGTCAGTATCGTACTTCTACAAAGTATTCAGAATAAAAACCTGCTGAATGTAAGCGCTGGCTCAGGTTGGCTCAACTGAATCTGTTCATTGTGGATGCAAACTGTACCAGCTGTAAATGTAACAAATGTTCCAAATTTTGGTCCCCAATCGAACTGCATCTACTGGACTATCAGGTGTGAAAACTGAAAGTTATGCACCATAACTCATGTTCCTTGAAGGAAGGGAACGAGGTGCAACATATCACTATGGGAAATTGGCCCGCGCAGTTTTACCTGAAGGAAAACAATTACACCTTTACGGCAGGGGCGTCAGCGTTGCGCCAGAGGCCACGCCCTCTGAGTACTTAAGCCGCTGACGCCCATCCATCGATCTCCAGAATGCACTTCACCGAGCTTTCAGCATTGAAAGGGCCAAGTATGTTGCACCTCGTTCCCTTCCTTCAGGGAACATGAGTTATGGTGCATAACTTTCAGTTCCCTTATCAGTCTTGTCACTAGGTGCAACATATCACTATGGGAACGTAATTCATTCACGCCCTTGAAATGCTCAGTAAAATGCATCCTAGTGTGAACGTCCGCCTTATTAAATAGGCATCTCAAGGTCGCTTTCTACTGTGTGTTAGAAAGGACAGCCTGAGTGACATCACACGCAGTAACATCCAAACTGTAATGCTTTGCAAACGTTTTCATTGAACTCCAGTTCGTAGCAGCACAGATGTCTGCAACTGGTACACCCTTGAACAGTGACCATGAGGTGGCCAAGCCCAGAGTAGAGTGAGCACGCACTCCAGAGGGTACTTGTTGACCTTTGCTATTGTACGCCCTTTTAATGGCCTTAGTCACCCAGTGTGAGAGGCGCTGTTTTAATAGGGCCTTACCCGTAGCTGGTGCAGCAAAGCACACAAACAGTTGATTTGTTTTTCTCCATTCAGCTATTCTCTGCATGTAAGTGCTTAAAGCTCTCACGGGGCAGAGAACCTTCAGACTTTTCTGTTCCTAAATGAGGATAGGAGCAGGTGGAAAAGAAGAGAGTTCAAAGTCCAGACTTCTGGGGTTTAAAGTCAAAACTTTGGGAATATATGCAGGTTTAGGCCTTAGGGTGACCTTTGACCTGTCAGGGGCGAACCTAGTGCACATTGGATGTACGGACAAAGTGTGGAGGTCACCCACACGTTTTGCCGAGCAAAGAGCCAAGAGAAGAGCGGTCTTGTAAGATAATAAGTCTATCTTAATGTCGCTCAATGGTTCGAATGGGGGATCACAGAGAGCCCCCAAGACCATGCTAACATCCCATCCAGGGGTCAAAATCCTGCTGGGGGGGCTCCTCCTTAGCACAACCTTCATAAATCTTATTATGAGCGGATGCGCGCCAGGTGTCCTGCTTCCCCAGCCTTCGTGACAAGCTGAAATTGCAGATAGGAACACCTTAATCGTTGAGAAAGAGCAACTTTTCTCCAGCAAGTCCAAAAGAAAGGTGAGGAGCTGAGCCAGGTCACATGAATAAGAAATAATATTTCTTTCTGTGCACCAAGCTTCAAAAATATGCCATTTCCGTGCATAGAGAGAATGTGTTAATATAGCACGTGCATTTTGAATGGTTTTTACCACATTCTCTGGCAGGCCTGAGGCCATCAGTCTGTTCTTCTCTGCCACCAAGCTAAAATTAGCCGTAGTTCTCAGCCTAATTGGCGAAACTGTTCCTTCTGGTGACGTAGACGGTCCTTGGAGAGGAGCAGGTGGTGGGACTAGCTCTCCCTCAGAGACCCTGATTTCAGTGGTCCTTTGAAGGTCGATCAGGTTAGGAAGAGGACCTTCCCACAGACGTACCTCCATACCATTCTGACCAAGAGTGTTTGGAAGAAGAGACAATCTGCTGTCATTATTAGATAAAGGCTGAACGGAGTGTCTACTTTTCCTCCTTTTGTTGGGGGTCATGGGACGGGGGGAGGGGGTGCACGTTTTGTAAACGAGCAGATCTCCTGACTCCAGCCCGTTCCCTGTTTGGGTCAGTACAGTGAGAATGGTCACACATTGCAGAATCACTGTTTAAGCATGACGCATCGCCCATTGAAAACAATGGGACAACTTCAGCAATAGAATGAATGTGTGACACTGGTGTTGGCCTGCGGGCTTCTGTCGCCCCCTCCCCCATCCCTTACTGGCGTTCGATGAATGAGTGGCCAGGAAGGTGGGTCATCAGATTCTGTCGGTGCCCATCCTTGGAGCACGTACATGTCACGGGTTTGGTTGATTTGTGTATTCCCGGCTCTGTGGTTTAGAACGGAGCGGGGGGTGGAACACGTGACACCGCTCACCTGCCTCTGTGAGGAGACACGGGCCTGTTCGCAGGCACCTCTGTACTTGTCTGTTGCAATCATAGCAAAGGCGCCCTGCTAGGGGTTATCAATTAGGCTAACACCCCGTGAGCCGTGAGGGAGGGGGGGGAAGATGGCCACCGCCCTTTATGTTGGCTGGGAGAACAGAGGGGACTGTTCTGCTGAAGTTACTGTGTTTGTTGTTGTTGTTGTTTTTGTTTTTTGTTTTTTGTGAGTCAAGAAAACAGAGTCTGTTTTTTGAACTTTATTCGTGCTTATATGTAACGACATATTTGGCTTTATGTCATTCACAGCAGAAATAACATGATTTGTGTCTAAAACAGAATCACCAGCTTTTTGTACCATGCTACAAACAAAGTCTGGACGTGAAAAGATCATTTCCCGTACCGCATGGGCGGGTGATCGTGTAAAGTTATGAAGCGGACCTGGTTCATCAGGCACGCTTCTGTTTGGTGTCCCGGTTTGCCGAGGAGGTTCTGTAACGGTCCGCCTGGCGGGGAACAAATCTGTTCTTACTCAGGCGTGTTCAGTCCGAGGTGGAACCGGCGGTGGTCTCTGCCGGTGCTCGACCTCGTACAACGGCCGCTTTGCGGTGGGGCACGTGTGGCTGAGTGGTGTCGAGGCTGCGGTGCTCTGCTCCCAGCTGATTCCCTGGGGAGGGGAGCGAAGGTTCTCCTGGGGATGCCCACCCGGAGAGCTTCAGCCTGTTTGCGCCTCTGGTCCAGCCTGGTCTGAATTTGATCGAGCGCTTTTCCAAAAAGCCCCGTCGGTTCTATTGAATGGTGGAGAAAAGGAATTCTCTGTCCCTCCGGGAGGTCAGTCAGGGTCATCCACAGATGGCGTATTGCGATGACCACTTCTGCCATTCCCCTGCCCTGAGCAACAGCTGCTGTCCCCATCATGCGGAGCACAAAGTATGTTGCCCTGCGGGCTTCTTCTAGCAACTCGGCGGCAGCTTGCTTGTCTGTCGTTACCTGGAGCTCCTGTAGTTTTTCAGCCAGGTAAGCTTGCATCATTGCGGACGCGTTCATCGCGCGCGCTACAAGGCCCTGAGCCTTGTAGTACTTCTCGAGCAGAGAGGCCGAGGCTCGACAGGCTTTGCTGGGGAGAGTTGGTTTTGTCCCGGATGACTTGGGAGCCAGATGAGACGCCAACATGTCCTCAATTTGAGGCACGTTGGCTATTCCCACCTCATCCATCCCGTCCACGTTGAGAAACTGTGAGAGCGGTAACAGCATGGGCGCCCTGGGCTGAGACCAGGTGCGAGTTAGTTCTGTGAGGAAGTCCAAGAAGACGGGCATCCTTTGCCTCGTGACGGCCTGCTGCTTTAAATGAAAATAATTTCCTGCCAACCTCATGACTTGTTGACGAGGTGGAGGCTCCGGCCATGGGATTTGCAGCACGTCCGCTTCTATGTGACAGAAGTCGAACAGAGCAGGGATGGAAAAGTCAGTCTCAGGGAGCACAGGTACCAGGGTGCGGGAGAGGTCTTCTCCCAGTTCCCCGTACCCGACGTCAGCCTCGTCCGCAGAAAATTCACCTGAGGCTGAAATCGAGATCTCGTCCTCGTTCATCATGCCTCGAGTGTCAAAGCCAACAGTTAAGTCCACCATTGGGGCCAGCACATCTGGGCTGTCGCCCCATTCGACTCGGGTGCTGTCATCCAAATCCATGTTCTCGAGCTCCGGCGTGGGAGTCAGAAGCCGTTTTCGCACTGCACTGCCCTCAACGGTCCGGCCCGCCCCGCCTTCTAACCCGGGTTCGGCATGTTTGCATTTTCCTTTTCCGCCCCGGGTCCGCCCTCGTTTTGGAACCATCTCCACCGTGGTTCTGATCGGGCCGAGCTCCCGGGCCCAGTTTGACGTCATGGACTGCTCACATTTGATTCGTTGTTTGCAGCAGGGGCTGGACTCGTTCTAACAACAACCTCAGCGCTAGCTGAATTTCATTAAAATTTAACTACAGAAACCCCTAAAAAAATATTTGTTAGCTGAATATATATATTAGTGTCCATCCATCCATCCATCTTCTTCCGCTTATCCGGGGTCGGGTCGCGGGGGTAGCAGCCTAAGTAGGGAGGCCCAGACTTCCCTCTCCCCAGCCACTTGGAGCAGTTCCTCCGGGGGAATCCCAAGGCGTTCCCAGGCCAGCCGAGAAACATAGTCCCTCCAGCGCGTCCTGGGTCTTCCTCTGGGTCTCCTCCCGGTGGGACATGCCCGGAACACCTCACCAGGGAGGCGTCCAGGAGGCATCCTAACCAGATGCCCGAGCCACCTCAACTGGCTCCTCTCGATGTGGAGAAGCAGCGGCTCTATCATGACCATAGATGAGGGTGGGAACGTAGATCGATCGGTAAATTGAGAGCTTTGCCTTTTGACTCAGCTCTCTCTTCACCACGACAGACCGGTACAGCGCCCGCTTCACTGCGGACGCTGCACCTATCCGCCTATCGATCTCACGCTCCAGTTTTCCCTCATTCGTGAACAAGATCCCGAGATACTTAAACTCCTCCACTTGGGGCAGGACCTCCTCCCCGACCCGGAGAGGGCATGCTACCCTTTTCCGGCGTATTAGTGTTTCTGAGTTTAATGTTTGTTAATAACTGATTACAAATCCGCTTATGTTAGAACGTAAATAACATGAAGCACGCACCCATTTCCGCCTTTCAGCGCGACCTGAATGTCATTAAAATAAAACTAATATTGTCTAACTCTTGCGCGCAACCAGGGTTTTAAAATATAACTAATAATCTCTAACTTCTACGTGTAGCTAGAATGTTAAGATGGGTGATTCCTTTATAGGTAAAGTGGACTCCTAAAAAACCAATCTGGCGCCATGGCTCAGAGGGATTGCGCTCGGCTTTACACTCTACATTTTATCTTGACCCGGGGAAGCGGGTTCGCTTCCCACCTGGTACAAGTTATTTTACGTTTGTGTTTTATTGGAGTAAAATAAAGGAGTTGTGTTAACCAAACAAACTCCTTTTTTTAGCGGTGTCTCCTCTCTTAAAACACTGTAAGCACGCACACAAGAACACTCCACCCACGTGAAGAGAACACCCCACCCACTTCCAGAGAACTTCCCACCCACTTCAAGGCGGCTCAGCGGCCAATGCGTAATGAGCGGGGGCAGTCCAGACCGGGCTCTGGGCCAACCAGGGGCGCGCCGGGCCTTTGAGGGCCATGCAATGCGAAAACGGCTAGAGGCTCAGTGGTGTTCGGGTCTGCCGGCCCCGCCGCAGCCCCCATAGCCTTGGTGACAAAGTCCGACCGGTGCCTCCTCACCGCCTCCAGCATCTGGCTGCAGTGTGGGCAAAATTTGGGTGCATCCAGCGCCATGTTCGCGTGCAGTATACCGAAGCAGACAGGACAGGCCTCATGGGTGTCCGTCGCTGAGAGGGAAAAACCGCATCCGCTGGGGCAGGCGCGCGAGGTCGGGCTCGCCGCTCTGCTGGTCTTTTTTGGAAGTCTTGTCTTTTGCTTTCCTTTCTCTGGAGGCATGTCTGAGATAAGGCGAGCGAGTCCTTCCAATATCCTTTTTTTTCTGATTTGAGACGTCTCCTCCGTCGCGTCGCTTTCAAAAGCTAGCCTGCTACGAGTTAGCAGAGGTAGCGGTGTGATGCAGTTTGCGCTGTCGAGCGAAGCAGTCTGCGGAAAGAGGAGAAGAAAAAACTTCGAGGTTAAGGAAAAATGTGCCGGACTAGCTTTCGCTAGCCCAGCAGTACGCAGGAATAATTCTCTGTACGCTCTGTGTAGGGAGCAAGCTCACCTCTGGTCGAGCGATGAAGCAACAGAGAAGTCCCACGAAGAGAGAGAGTTCAGGTTTAAGCGAGGTGAAGGGCAATAAGAGATCGATGGATGGGCGTCAGCGGCTTAAGTACTCAGAGGGCGTGGCCTCTGGCGCAACGCTGACGCCCCTGCCGTAAAGGCGTGATTGTATTCCTTCAGTTCCTTCAGTTAAAACTGCGCTAGCGCAATTTCCCATAGTGATATGTTGCACAGAGTGACAAGACTGATAAGGGAACAACCTTAGGCAAAGCAGAGTTTGCTTTTTTGGTCCGCACCAGAGTTCGATTTTGCAGGTGTTTAGATTCAGGTGTTTATCAGATACACACTCAGTTGAGTTGTGGTGGCCACTAAATAAATCTTGTATTACCATGTACCATATAAAATATTTTCTAATGATGTTATAAGTATCAATATACTGTCTATGTTGTTTTGTTGTTGTAGTTTCTCGGTTTTGTCTTTTTTTTCCTTTCCCCAGGTCTAGAGGCAGACTTCAATGATGTTGATTTGTGTTCTCTTTAAATATCTCTCTCCTCTACTCCTATCACCTTCTTTCTCTTTTCTCTTTTACCCCCTTCTCTCACTTTTCTATAGCTTTATTTTCTTCTGTGTCTTTTCATCCCTGTGCCAATTGCATCTTAAACAAACCCAAAGCAAATTCTAATAAAGTTTTATTTATATATCAAGTGGAGCATAAAGGCCAGCCAAAATGCTCTGCTTGTGAAAGTAAATCTGTTCGGTATCACCTCGACACTCAGACAATAATTCTGAGAGCCACAATGCCGAACTGGACAAGAGGGGGAAAAAGAAAAGAAAAGAAAAGGGGAGAAAAAAAAGGTTTGATTGTGCATTCAACAGTAGTGTTGAATAAATACATAAAAAAATTATCTAATGTCTTTATTTTCAACTTTAATAACTTGCAGTAAGTTTCACATCATCGTTTAAATTGCATAACTTGAATTGCACAATGTCCAGAAAGCTTCATTTATCTCATATACAGGTAGCTTCATTACATCTCCCACCACTAACAGAAATACTGTTTATTATTGTTACTGTTATTATTTAGCACAGTTTGTATATTATACTCCAGCGCCATACGTAAAATATAGGCTACACCTGCCTCGTTCAATAAATAGTGCTATTAGAGCTGAATCTGACTGGCGTCTCTTCCCAACACAGATGTCAGTCACCGTAGCCACATTCTGGCGTATATTAACTACGAGACCCAAAATATATTCCATCAGTCATAGCACAGAAAGCAGTATGTTATACTCCGCCGCCATTGTTGTTGATAGAAAAATGCCTTTGGTCCACGCATGCGTGAAATATACACCTGTTGTGTGCATGTGCCGTCACCTCTGCGGGAGCTGTGTACATAACAGTAGGCGGCCGCCTCGAAACCCTCCACTCTGAGACATGGGTTGAAAAACCTCCAGATTCAGCAAGGTGTCGGTGGGGGACTGGTGTTGTGTTAACCAACAGCTGAACCGCAGATAGAAAGGTGTGGTTTCACTCAAATTATGTGCCATGTAAACGGCCCCTCAGAGAGAACAAGGGCCAAACCGCAGCTTTTCTGCTGCAGCTTCACGTCGTGTAAACGGGGCCTCAGACCGGCTGCCCTGTGTCAAGTGACATATTTCATAGTGAGGATGGATGATAGGCTGACGTCAGTTTTTTAATGCCGTGCGATCTACCCATAAGACCTTTGTGATGATCAGTAGATTGCGATCAACATATTTGGCATCCCTGGTTTGGAGCGTTCATCTTACCAAAACAAAACGTCACATGTTGCTGGTGAAGATTCTCAGTGTGAACGTCACATGTTAATCTTCTGTGTAACTGTAGTACTGTGCTCACTCATCCTGCAGGCTTCCTGCCTTTTATTTCTTTAATTTTTCTTCCTGTTTCATCATGGGAGTACAAAAATCCTCCATTGTCTTGAAAGTACTTTTCCATCGTCTTCGCTCTCTGTGTTTTCCATCATTTAAAACAAATCTATCTTCTCTTCTCCTCCAGCTCCTTGTGGGGGGCACTACTCAGGGCCATCTGGTGTCATTCTCTCCCCGGGGTGGCCAGGCTACTACAAGGACTCCCTGAGTTGTGAGTGGGTCATTGAGGCTGAGCTGGGACGCTCCATCAAGATTAGCTTTGACAGGTCTGTATGACACTACTGGAACAACTCAGCCGTGAAAACAAAGACGCACACAAACTGAGCGCACACACAGAGGAAAACACATACACAGACACACAGCTACTGTAAATACTCGTGCACATATACACGTACTTTACAAGTACACAAACACATTTTTTTAAATGAACTTCAGTATTTTAAAAGAGTCAGTTCAAAGTCTGTCCAGCTGAAGTGTTGAAAACGTCCTGTGAAAACGGCACAATTATTATTTGTTATGCTCCCGCTGAAGGCAGAAGTAAACATCTGGGTCGGCTCACCCGGACACTTTGTCCTGTCCCACACAGAGCTTCTGAGCTGCTCAAGATTATTTAATCAATCTCCATACACATATCAATAGACAGAGTGTTGCAAACAATAATAATAATAATAATGTCACATTTCTGTCATCTGTGTATGTTTCCAAACACAAGACGAAATTTGACTCAGCATTTAACCCAATCACCACCAGGTGGGGCAGTGGGCAGCTATAGAAAGCGCACTGGGGAGCAATTGGGATGAGATGTGCTGCTCAAACACATCACAAGTTATGCCGTGACTAGGGTTCGAACCTGGGTCCTTCGGGTCCCAAGTCAGTTCCCCTGCCACTACACCATCTTGGCTCCTAACATGTTTCTAACCCCAGTTTCAAGGTCAAGATAAAAAATCAAGGTCAAAGTCAAAACAAAGTCTTTGTTCGGACCATAAATTCTGATCTGCTCAAGATCATGTAAAAAATAAAAAATAAAAACTTCATACACTTATACATCATCCCTAAGTGGAGTGTCCCATATATATTTTATCAACCGAGGTCAAGGTCACAAATAAAGGTCAACATTAACACAATGTACTTGTTTTCTGGCCTATAACTTCTGATCTGTTTAAGATAATTTACAGACTTGATTTAAATTTCTACCACCTCGAGACAACATGTTGTATATTTTTTTCCTCACCACAGTATCAAGATCAGAAATCAAGGTCAAATGTTATACAAAGTATTTGCTTTTCCAGGCCATTACTTTTGATCTGTTCAATATATTTTAACAAAACCTCATACATGCATGCACACATACAATATCTCTATACTGAGGGTGTTAAACCCTTTTCAGCCCCTCGGCTTTAAGGTCACAAATCAAAGTCAAAGTTGAAACAAGGTCTTTGCTTCTTCCTCTACAACTTTGTATCTGCTCAATAATTTAAAGAAACTTGATGCAAATGTGTGCCACTGCTAGAAAGAATGTCACATATGTTTTCATCATTCAATCTTCAAGGTTAATGATCAAGTTTAAATGTTTGGGGGTAATAAACACAAAATGAACGGGTTTACGCAAAATCTCTGTAGTTTACATGTCAGTCGGGTTGCCAGATAAGAAATTATGAAGTTATAAACACAAACAGACCCTAACAAAAGTACCAACATATACTAATGATAAAGGAGAGATAAATAAATAAAATAATAATTGAGTGAAAAAATAATTTGCCAGTGTTTTATGTTCGTCCATCTTCTACCTCTTATTTATGATCGGGCCATGGTAGGTCCAGGAGAGAAACCTAGACATAAGTAATTTTTGAATATATCACTATAGAATGCTGTATGATAGTTTTTCAGCCTGTGTATAATGTGCTATATGCATGACCCTTTTTACCTTTGATTCACTGAGGATTTTTCTGTGCCCTTTGCATTAATGATTGATATAAAATAAACAAAACTTTATCTCAGTAACTAAAAATGATCTCTTGTTTTCCTATACCTACTTAATGATTTGTGAAAAGGAAATGCACACAGTATTAATGATGTGCCGTGGCAGAGTTTGCCAATGTGATTTTTTTTTTCATTTCAATAATATTGATTAGTTTTGTTGAAACTGTGCTAATGGCAGTCGTTTGATGTAAGAGACCAAAGGCTGGCGTCAGATTCACATCACGTCATATCTCCAAGACGTTCATTCATCTCATGCTCCTGCAATAATTAACATGATTGCAGTGTGACTCAGGTCTTCTCATTTTTCTTCACAATTTTTTATGTTTCCTCTACTAAACTAGAGCTTTATATTTTGAAAATAAATAATAATCTTGTCTTTTTCTTTTCTTTTCTTTTTTTAAGGTTTCAAACGGAGCTCAGTTATGATTTCCTGGAAGTGCACGACGGCCCGAACCTGCTCTCGCCTCTGATTGGTTCATTTAATGGCACTCAGGTGCCTCAGTTCCTGTTCAGCAGCAGCAACTTCCTGTATCTGCTGTTCACCACTGATAACAGTCGCTCAAATAGTGGCTTCAAGATTTTCTATGAAGGTAAGCGTGCACTGCTGTGTCTGCATTCATCTAAAAACATGTTCTGATCTTAAACAGCTGCTGCTGAAATGACAGAAACATCCTCAGGTGAGAATCAAAGCATATTTTTGGGCTACTTCATCTAATATTTTACAAGATCTGAATGTTTTATTTAGAAATTAATTAATTTTTAGTATATTCTCATTGAAGAAAAAAAAAAGCCAAAGAAAACACAAATGTTGGATTTTTAAAAAATTGTTATGAACATGTAGCAAAGTAAACCTGATGATGCCTTGCATCACTGCAGCAAAAAAGCCCAATTCCCTGCAGACATTTTGACTTGAAAGAGCAGGGTGTGTTTCTGCAGCTGCTGGATATTTTGTAAAACTGTTAACAAGCAGGAGTTACGTTAATGAAATGAAGCCTTCCTTCAGACATTTTCCCTGCTGTTGTGAGTTAAAATGTCTGCCAGGAAATTGGCACATGCTGTTAATAGAAAAACTGTTGTTGTAGTTTTTTACAGGGTAAAACATCCTTCCAACAAACACAAAAACCAACAAATAAATAAATAAACACAAATAAACCCTTGTGAATGTACAAATGTACACTAAAGATAAAGGAGAGAGAATAAACTGAGTGAACAAAATTTTTCCTGTGTTTTTACATGTCCATCCATCTTCTACCTCTTATCTGTAGTCTGGTTGTGGTGGCAACAGGTCCAGGGAGACCCAGACATCCCTCCCCCAAGCGAGATTTTCCAGCTCATTCTAGGGGATTTTTTTATTTATTTATCTAGAATTACTATATTTCTTACACACAATATTTATCAGTGATGTATTTATTAAGTATTGACATGAGATTCATATACTTAACACAAATAATGTAAAACAATATGCTGTAACAACATCGGCCCAAACACGAGTCTGTGGTGAGCAGATGGGTATGAATGAATACAGCAACATGAGATAATCAGCAGCTTGAGATCAGCAGCATGGATAATCTACAGCACATAAGTCACATATCACCAACTAAAGTGGCATTACATTTTTTTTATACAGTGATTATCCTGGTTAGAGATTCAAGAGTCAGCCTCAGGGTATAAGCTGTTCCTCAGTCTAGTGGTTCTACATTTAATTCTCCTCAAACCTCCTTCCAAAAAGAGTGTGTGCTGGGTGAGTGAGGTCTTTCATGATGCAGGTGGCTCTCTTCCTGCATCTGGAGGTGTAAATGTCTGTGATGGTGGGGAGACTGACTCCAACATCTTCTGTGCAGCCTTCACCACTCTGTGCAGAGCTTTTCTTTCTGCAGCTGTGCAGCCTCCATGCCACACGTTGATGCTGGAGCACAGGATGCTCTCCACTGCACACCTGTAGAAGGAGGTGAGAACTGAGCTTCCCAGTCCAGCTCGCCTCAGCCACCTGAGGAAGTAGAGTCTCTGATGGTGCAGCTGGTTTCAGTCAGTTCAGTAGTGTCACTCCATTCACAGTGATGCTAAACCTTTTCAGATTTATTTGGATGCTGCATGTGTTCAAATGTAATGTTGTTGTTGGATTATTTTCAGAAACTCTTTCATTAAACAGTTCCTGGAAGTTCTTTTGTATTAAATTGTAAACATAAATTGGGCTGTGTGTGATTTTTACAGTCCCATGGATTTTTAATATTTTAGATTTAACAAACATTGGATTTGTGTGCTCTAAAAAAGCAAAAACAAACTATTCACTTTGACTATTGGAATAATGCTTTTTAAAGTCATTTTAGTCTCCCAAACTGCCTTTTTTTATGAAGGGAGAGATACCAGGTTCAGTAGTGCTGTGACTTTTAGTACCTGCCATTAAAAAAAGTATTTAAGTGTTATCAATAAAGGTGGATTAAAGCTGCTTTAATGTAAGCTATCAGGAAGTTTCTCCTTGTTAAAACAAAAGCAGTTTTTTTTTCTCCTAACAAAGCAATTTGGTCAGTGTCTTACTGAAAAGTACATCCTTAATTCCTCCCATTTGAGACTTCATGAACTGTAAATCTGTTTAAGGTACCGTTTACACAATTTGTCCAGACTAATTGCTCGTGACTTAAACTGAGAGCTTTGATTGTGGTGGGTTTTCTCTGAATTGATTCATTACAGACAAATGCAGAAGTCAGAAATATATTTTATTGTCCACATTTAAAGTGTCTCTCTGATGAACTGTTAACTCTGTTAGCTGTTTTTAGATACAGACGACAGCTTAATGTAGCTTGACATGTAGTGCACTTTATTTTCCCAGTCTGCCAAAGCTATCGTAGCTGCAAGGTGTGGGATTAATCCGAGAGGCGGTGTGTTTGTCATGTCTTCAACCTGCTGCATTTATCCATGTGTGTTTTTCTGCCTAATTGAAACAGTTTTCACATTTCCTCTCTGAGTGTTTTTACTTCAGACAGCATTGCTGTGACTCTGTGCAGCAGTGGCGTCATGTTCACGTCCCCTCTTTTCCATTAAATGACTGGGTTGACATCATATGGTGACTTTGAGCTCCAACAGGAGCTCTGCAGCAGTCGATACTAATTAACCTGCTCACCTGACACTGTCGGGGTTAGAAAACCAGACACTTGTACTAATTACTGTAAATGTTAGCCAAAAGAAAAACTGAAACTAAACAGGACTAAGTTTAATTGATTTGTGTGTTTTTGTCACAAAGAAAGACATAAGATTTGATCAGGTTAATGTCGTCAGCTCCAAATCCAAACGCCAAATGCATTTCTTACCGCTCTGTTTCAACAGGAACCCCAAATGCAAGTACCGATGCTTGCACGACAACATCGACTTGAAGTGCTGTAACTTTCTGTAACGTCTACGATTAAATATTCCCAGCAGCTCTCATAGGTGTGTCGTTCGAGGCAAGTTTGTATAGTTGCTCTCGAGTGGTAGCCTTTGAAAAATCTAATTTACAAAGATTCTGGACATAGTGCGATCTATTTTCACAACAGTTTGCACTAGCACCATTACTCGTGTCACTCTGATTTGATTCATAAGACAGAGCTAGCCATTATGTCTGTATTACTGACGGAAAGCAGACCACAAGTGCCCTTGTCTTATTATGTTTTGCTCTCAAGTGCATTTCTCTTTTGTTGATGAGGCTATCGAAAAGCAATAACAGTAAGATCACATTAGCTTCCTCCATTGCTATTTAGGATATATCTAATTGCAGAAATACTTTGGGGAAGCATAACCAACTTCATTCGTAAAACTGACTGTATTAAAAGAAAATATGAGTGAATTATTCAGTAAATAAACGGAGGCTTGGTACAATGGCATTGATCTCTTTGTGTGGGGGGAACATTAATTTGGTCAGCTGCAAAAATAAATATCACATTAATTTAAGAAGAAAATGTTAAAGTACACATTACAGAGTACCAAATCCGAAGGACTCCTTTGGTATGGAAATAAATGTACATGTAGGTCTTTATTTTCCACCAGATTTCTGCACTCGAGAGTCTTACTGAAATATAGTCCCTTTAGAAAGTGTTGCACGCAAAGTTAAAAATGCTTTTGAAGCTTGGTGTTATCAAACAGGGATATTTAATCTGCTGCACGATTCATAAACATATCAGTAATTTTAGCGCCAACATCGTGTTAGATACCTCCAAATATTGTCTACAGGCCGTGTAGAATAAACTTTCCCAAGTGGAGGAGAAAATATATTTTAGAATAAACTTTTTTAGATTGTCCCATATTTATTAAACTTGATGCAATCTTATGCAACTGGACTCAGGCTGGTGTAATGTTGTTGGCTGAAACTGTACATACACCTCAAGGTGAGCTCAGTTACTCTGATTACACACAGGGAACAGAATCCTTAACAACAAATCAAAATGCTTCATTTGGGTCGGTCACCCAAAACGTTCACAGCTACGGACAACAACCAGAATGGGATGCTTGATTTCAGAGTAAGAGAATCTTTATTGTCATTCACACCACATGTGATTAAACGAGATTATGTACACAGGGTCCCAGTTACATCCGACAACAAAATGTAAGAGAAAAACAGTAATAACATCTAAGATATGACTAAGAAAAACATCAACTAAAAATACACTAAGCATTAATATCATAGAAAATATTACTCCAAACAGCAGCACGAACATGAGTCTGTGTGAGCAGATGGGCACGAATGAACACAGCAACATGAAACAGATCAGCAGCAACATGAAACAGATCAGCAGCAACATGAAACAGATCAGCAGCAACATGAAACAGATCAGCAGCAACATGAAACAGATCAGCAGCAACATGAAACAGATCAGCAGCAACATGAAACAGATCAGCAGCAACATGAAACAGATCAGCAGCAACATGAAACAGATCAGCAGCAACATGAAACAGATCAGCAGCAACATGAAACAGATCAGCAGCAACATGAAACAGATCAGCAGCAACATGAAACAGATCAGCAGCAACATGAAACAGATCAGCAGCAACATGAAACAGATCAGCAGCAACATGAAACAGATCAGCAGCAACATGAAACAGATCAGCAGCAACATGAAACAGATCAGCAGCAACATGAAACAGATCAGCAGCAACATGAAACAGATCAGCAGCAACATGAAACAGATCAGCAGCAACATGAAACAGATCAGCAGCAACATGAAACAGATCAGCAGCAACATGAAACAGATCAGCAGCAACATGAAACAGATCAGCAGCAACATGAAACAGATCAGCAGCAACATGAAACAGATCAGCAGCAACATGAAACAGATCAGCAGCAACATGAAACAGATCAGCAGCAACATGAAACAGATCAGCAGCAACATGAAACAGATCAGCAGCAACATGAAACAGATCAGCAGCAACATGAAACAGATCAGCAACATGAAACAGATCAGCACAAACAGATCAGCAACATGAAACAGATCAGCAACATGAAACAGATCAGCAGCATGAAACAGATCAGCAGCAACATGAAACAGATCAGCAACATGAAACAGATCAGCAGCATGAAACAGATCAGCAACATGAAACAGATCAGCAACATGAAACAGATCAGCAACATGAAACAGATCAGCAACATGAAACAGATCAGCAACATGAAACAGATCAGCAACATGAAACAGATCAGCAACATGAAACAGATCAGCAGCATGAAACAGATCAGCAACATGAAACAGATCAGCAACATGAAACAGATCAGCAACATGAAACAGATCAGCAACATGAAACAGATCAGCAACATGAAACAGATCAGCAACATGAAACAGATCAGCAACATGAAACAGATCAGCAACATGAAACAGATCAGCAACATGAAACAGATCACAGCAACATGAAACAGATCAGCAACATGAAACAGATCAGCAGCAACATGAAACAGATCAGCAGCAACATGTTGATATTTCACAGTGATTATTCTGATTATTTATTCATGAGTCTAAAAGCCTCAGGGTAGAAGCTGTTCCTCAGTCTAGTGGTTCTACTCGTGGGGCGGACGTGGCAGAGTGGTAATGGCAGTCGTCCCCCGATCGGAAGGTTGGAGGTTCAAATCCCTGTTCCCCACACCATGTGTCGTTGTGTCCCTGGGCAAGACACTTAACCCCGAGTTGCTCCCGGTAGGACTGGATGGTGCCTTGCATGGCAGTCTGCCACTACCGGTGTATGAATGTGTGTATGAGTGGGTGGATGGTTGGTATTGTAAAGTGCTTTGGGGCCCCTCATAGTGGGCTGGAAAGCGCTATATAAATAAGCTCCATTTACATTTACATAATGCTCCTCAACCTCCTTCCTGAGGGGAGTGGGGCAAAAAGTGTGTGTGCTGGGTGAGTGTGGTCTTTCATGATGCAGGTGTCTCTCTTCCTGCATCTGGAGGTGTAAATGTCTGTGATGGTGGGGAGACTGACTCCAACATCTTCTGTGCAGCCTTCACCACTCTCTGCAGAGCTTTTCTTTCTGCAGCTGTGCAGCCTCCATGCCACACGTTGATGCTGGAGCACAGGATGCTCTCAACTGCACACCTGTAGAAGGAGGTGAAATTACTAAAAGCTAGGAATGTACCGGGAGCCCGTGAAGCTGCAACTGCTCTGAGCGCGGCCATCTTGACCTGGTTTCCTCTGTGATTTAATATTTGTAAATGTTTGAGATGAAAATTACAGTCTTTAAGTGTTTTCTTAAAATAATCTACCCACCCTTGACCTGACAACTGCTTGCACAACTCTTGCCTCAAATCAGCATATTTTTAGTTGCATCAAAAGCAAACCTACTTGGGAGAAATCCAAACGGCAGGCCTGGAAATCACAGGGAAAAATGAGGCCATCTCCTTCCAGCTGAACTTTAAACCAGAAGTACTTTTTATGAAAGGCAGAAGTTGTGTTTGAACACTTTAAATGAACAGGAGGGGGGTGTTTGCACAGATTTTACAAGTTCAAACACTCAGTTTATTTTTCCTAATGAACCAGCAGCGCTGTAGCAGAACTTGTAGCATCAATCTTTGATCCCATTTCTTTTTACTTGGCTTGTTGCTAATCTATCAAAAGATACGGTGTTTAAGCATGAACATTGTTTGAAGCCACAATAAGCAACAGCTCTACTGAAGCAGTCAGAACAAGCACACCTTGTGAGAACTTTCATGACTGGGTTTTAGAAACTTATTTTAAGCGTTCAACTGTATTTTCTGTTTTGTGCAAGTAAAGGCAAGTCATTTCTTTATCGCAGCTGGCAGAGATTTCAAACCCAGAATGCAGAGATTACACAAAGAACGTACATAATATGAAGTAATTTATTAAACAAAGTCGTGGCAACGCATTTTCAAATAGACAGAACTCGGAGAAAACTCCAATAACTGTGGCATGGAAACAGGTTCTCCACGCACCCGGGCTCACTTCCAGTGACACTGACTGAATAAATACAGCAGGGGTAAATGGAAAGGGGAGGCACCTGGGTGATTGCAAAGTGGGGACAGGTGTCAGTGAGACTAATTGACAACTGGAGAGGCTGACAGGGTGAAATGAGAACTGACACTGGGAACACACAGGCTGAATCAAAACACAAGGGACATACAAAGAAAACAACCAAACGACCAAAGGATGAACTGAAGGGACTAAATAACAGAAAAATACAGATTGACATTCTTAAAGTCAAAATGGATCAGTGGTCTGGAAAGTTATTTTGTTAGATTGTGTAAGACCCAGTGGGAAACCTTCAGGGCCTTCAACAGAGAAGGCTTAAGATTTGAGCACATACGAAATGTTACATATGCAACTTTAATTCAACATTTATGTTGTATAAAATAAATATATATTTAAATAAAAATAACATAATTAATATATTAATGATATATAATATATATTATTAATTAATATATTATTACTGTTATATAATTAAAAAACTAATATATTTGCAATGCGGTTTCTCTCTATCGGTCTGTCTGTCTGTCTGTCTGTCTGTCTGTCTGTCTGTCTGTCTGTCTGTCTGTCTGTCTGTCTGTCTGTCTGTCTGTCTGTCTCTTTCTCTCTCTCTGTCTCTCTCTTTACTTTCTGTTATTTTCTGTAATCTACTTTGGAGTTAAGATTTTTTTTTTTCTTTTGATTCATGAAGATACCGTCATCCATTCAGATTATTTTACATTTTTGTCTCCAGGCAGAAAGAGAAGGAGCTCTCGTTAGTCAGGAGAGAAAGCTGTACTCAGTCAGAGTCTCTACTGGGTGAATTTGTTTAATGGCAGAAAAATTAACCAATCAGACTACATGTACTGACATATTGTGGGTGGGACAAAAATGCAGGACCATAAGCTTTCAGGGTTACCTTGCAGAAGTTTTATTTTTTGAAAAATTTGACCGTGTTAAGACATGTGATGCATTCCACTGCAGCCTGTAGGTTCAAAAATCCTCACATAAATTGTAGTTACTCTAAATAATTAATGTTAAATATCATTTTACATTGATAACTATTAATATTAAAGTCGTGTTTTGGTTTCATTACATGACAGTTGTTCCATAAACAATAACCTCTGTGGGTTACTGTCAAATTTCAGCCTGAATAATTAAATTTACATGTTGTCATTGTATGTAAGAGACTGTGTGAGCTGCATTGCATGCTGGGTAATGCTGGGACAGAATAGGTGGACTTTTCTGGTTCTGTGGTCAGATGTGTTGTCCTTGTTGGTTTTTATGTTTAGTGTTGGGGTGGTGTTTAGGTTCAGGTTAGCAATGGTAAAAGAAATGTGACCACAAACCAGGTGTTGTGCCTGATGGATAACAAGAGGAAAAACACTTCCTGTTCAGAGATACTGAATTGTGAAACAAAGTAAAGTGATATAAACACAATGTGACATGTGTCTTTGACGTTAACATTTAAAAGAATGTTACATTAATACATCTTAACTGATGTCCTGTAGTCACGTTTTGCCATGGGCAAAACCGTTTGTTGAGATAATTGTTACTTTAAAAACATTCTATTAGTAATTTTTATCATTCTTAAAACAGAACTGATGGTTCATGTTTAATGTAAACTGTATTACAAGAAGATCCTTCAGAGTTTTAAAAGGTATGCATATTTTATAAATGAGCAAAGTCCTACAGAAACTATTATACACATTAGAAAGGAAATTGTGTTTCCATATACATGCTCTACTGAATGTACGATTTGTGCAAAAAACAATTCAAAACAAAATGTTTAGTCATTCTGATAATAAATTACAAACATCAGTTTGGAAAATTGCCATTAAACATTTTTGGAACTTCATAGACATTTTGAACACTTCCTGGAAAAACTTTAATCAATCATAAAAATAGCGTAACATCAGATAGCTGCATCACCTTATTTAAATATTAGTGGTTGTTGTTTTTCTCTAGTGGTCACATTGGACACATATTCCTGCATGGATCCTGGTATTCCGGTGAACGGTGTGCGGTTGAACCATGATCTGTCCATTGGCTCCACGGTGTCCTTCCAGTGCGACCCAGGATACAGACTGAGCCACGACGAGCCACTGGTTTGTGAAAAGAACCACTTCTGGAGTCATCCCTTGCCTACATGTGATGGTATGAACACATAATGTTGCATTCCAGCAAAAACATCTGTCTGAAACACAACGGCATGTTTTCTTCTGGGAAAATTTGTGGCTCGCCCTCAACAGGATTGACAAAGCAAATAAATATGTGCCTGTAGTTTTATTCAAAATGCTTTATCCAGTAATTTCACCTATGTTTTGTGAGGAAACGTTTGCTTTTCATTGGTTTTACGTTTCTCTCTTTACCTTCAGCATGTTTTAGATTTTTTTATTCACTTCATACTCAGAGTTATGTTTCTACATTTTTCTGTGTTTGTTTAAAATTTACTGAAGGACAGTTATTGGAGCAAACCATAATGGATGGATTTTATTGCAAACTGCCATGACAGGAGGCAATTTCCAGAGTTTGTTTGTTTACAAAATATCTCACGAACCACTGACTGATGTTTATATCCATGTTGAAAGGCAGACATATGATGGTAAAGTCTATGTATGTACAGACAAAAACGTTGGTTACGTATCATAACCCCAGATTCTATGAATATTAGCGTAGCCTCATAGACTTCTTTCGCTTATTGGATAATCCCCTTGCGCTCCAGCGCCCACTGAAAAACCTATAGTCTACGCCCACCGGCTGTGTGGGCCCGCCCCGTGTCTATATATTCCACTGACACGGAAGCAACCATCTCCCAAATAGCTATTCATTCAGCCATTCAGGAGCCAGTGAAGCCCAAGAGTCTAAAGGGCTACGCTAATATTCATAGAATTTGGGGTTACGATACGTAACCAACGTTCTATTTCATATTAGCTATTAGACAGATTTCGCTTAATGGATAAAGGGCAGAGCAGGATATGGTCCACGCCTCACTGGGTCCACCCAGACACCAGTATTAAGCACCTGCTCACACCATTCACAGCAATGCACATCCTTCCCCGTGCGTTAATACGCATTCCATGCATCATGGTGCACTAGAGAAGGGCAGTTGGTGGACTGAAAAAGTGGGCCAGTAGGCCTGCGTTGCAGTCTAACAGGCAAAAAAGTGACATAATCCAGCTGATGAAGCAACATGAAAAATATGTATGTTTATTCTAAAAAAGCTAAGTCACCGGTTATGGCGGCCGCTTGAGCAGACGCATGTAACTTCGCTCCGCAGCTACTGCCTCAATATGTCAAGATAACGGCTGTTCACTGCGATAAATGCAAAAAAAAGGAGACAGTCTGAGGAAGAATGCCTAACCGTACTAAAACGAACAAAGGGAAAAGCGACACGACTAAACAAACCACGCTGTTTGACCACAACCTTCGTAGTGAAGCCCGGAAAGCTAGCAGAAACATGGCGGAACAAGGAGGTGAAAGCGACCCAGAAAGCAGTAAGTTTGACCAAATCCTATCTGCAATAACAAGCCTACGAACTGAATTCTCTTCTAAACTCGATGGAGTGTTGGAAACGCTAAAAAACATGAAGCAGGAGATGAAAGACTACAACGAGCGGGTTTCACAAACAGAAGACCGCATCTCCTTTGCAGAGGATGAGGTGGCTAAGCTACGAGCTAACGTTAGCACCTTACAGGCTAACAACAAATCGATGGAAAATAAATTGATGGATTTGGAATCAAGAGCTCGCTTAAATAACTTACTGCTCGTGGGTCTTCCGGAGGGCGCTGAGGGCTCTGACCTCTGTGCTTTTTTGGAGCGGTGGATTCCTGAATCGGTGGGGAGCAACGCGGACGGCGCAGGCCTCGGAGGGCCTGCAGGCCAAGGTGAGCCTGGAGTCCGCCTACAGACTGGGCCGGAGGACGGACGGCGCTGTTCGACCCAGAACCCTGCTGATGAGGTTTGTGAATCTTCGTGAGAAGCAAGGGGTCATGAGAGCAGCAAGAACGAAGAAGGATATATATTATAAAGAACAACAGGTCCGCTTTTACCCAGATTTGGCTCCGGGGCTTCAACAACTCCGGAAAAAGCTTGACCCAATTCGAGAACAACTACGTAAACTGGGCATTCGTAATGGAATAATTCATCCTGCAACACTATTGGTGACATTTAAAAATAAAACATTGAAATTAACTCCTTTGAGGACGCAAGCAAGTTTATAAAAGAAATTGAGGAAGACTCAAAACATGCAAAGCCTTGAGGAAGGGAAAAGAAGAAAGAAAGAAAAAAGGACACGGATGGTATGTAAAAAGATAAGAGAAAAAAAATAAAATAATAATAATAATGACAATAATCTGGAATGTAATGTTTTGACATTGACTGGTATACTGGACTTATAGTTTAGTTCTACAGTAAATATGTAAATACGTCTTATCTGTTTATCTCTTTACTGGGCAATGCAGTGAATATATTTGGTTAATTATATAAATATATAAGGGTCTTTGAATAAATAGAAGCTTAAAGTAGAGCATAGGGAATATAAGTTAGTTATTTGAATAGGCTCTAAACATGAGTGAACAGAGGTTAGAATTATAAATTATTATTTTATTTAGTTTTTTTTTTATTTTATTTTTTTATTTTATTATTATTATTTTTTTTTTTATTTTTTTTTATTTATTTTTTATTTTATTTTTTTTTTTTTACTATTTTCAATTCTAGGCAGTATCGGGGGAAGTTGTTGCAGACAAGCAAAGAGTGGTGGTACTGATCCTCACTAGGTGTGGATTGGTTTCTAGCTATATCGGGAGACGCAATGGAAGCGGGAGGGATCCTCTCAACTCTGGGAGGGAGGGTTGGTGTGGGGAGGGATGTTTATGTTTTGTATTTAGTGGAGTTGTACGTGATGGATGTGCGACTTAACATCGTTTTTTTTGTTGTTGTTGTGTCTCAAACAATGCAAATTTGTTTAATGGACTAATTTTATTACAGTATGTCTCAAACAGTAAAGTTTAATTTTATTTCATGGAACTGCAGAGGTCTTCAACGTCTTCAAAAAGTTAAACAAGTTATGAACAGATTAAAAGAAATGGATTCAAAAATTGTGTTCCTCCAAGAAACACATCTTCTTGATGAGGACTTGTTAAAGGTAAAAAGGAGGTGGAAGGGCAGCATTTATACGGCACCATACACTTCTCAGTCTAGAGGGGTAATGACTTTAGTTCACGAATCGGTACCATTGCAAATTAAAAACATAATTAAAGATAAAAGAGGAAGATACCTAATACTTCAAGGCTATTTAATGTCAGAAATGCTAATTTTAACTAACATATATGGTCCAAATGTGGATGATAATAAATTTTATAACGATATACTCCTCACACTAACATCACTTAAAGGGTTACACATAATGGGCGGAGATTTTAATTGTACATTGAATCCAAACTTGGACAGGTCAACAGGAACGGATCAATCGCATATTAA